>CAFUXE010000570.1:92729-102853 GCA_903364295.1 Serranus cabrilla | reverse complement strand
AAAGTATCTTACGTGTTAGAACTCAACTGATGTTGGACTTATGAGGCAATTATTAATATCTAAAGGTACAAAAATGATCAGAAAGGTCACAAACTTATTACTGCTATTTTTTGTATCATACAGCAAAATCTAGTATTTCTAACAGTCTGGTATTTAAAAACATTTTTACACATAATGCAGAAATGTTTGGTGTGATTTAGAAATGGTGTTAGCTATTAATTTTTCACTTTTTTAAAATAAGGTTTATGTTTCAGAAAGTAGCTCTCTTTGCAGAGTGTTAAAAAAAATCGGTGCACAATCCACATAAAAAAGGTCTATTTTCAGTCCAGCTCAGAAAACTGTTGTATCAGCCGCTGATACAACATCAGTAATTTGATGAATTTTCCAACTCTAAAATTAGTATAGGCATTGATCTCAAAAATGCCATATGGGTCACCTCTAGTTACAATAATATAACTCAGCTCCAAGGACAGCACGTTTTTTAGTTTGTCTGTTTGTCAGCAGAATAACAGGAAAACATTCGGCTCAGTATTCATGAAACTTGGTGAAAGAGTGAAGCATGGATCAAGGAAGAGCCATTTAAAATATGGAGCAGTTCTGAACTTTCAAAGTGCCCCTTTAATTGCCCAGTCTTTATGTTAAGCTACGCTAACTGTCTGGTGCAGAACAGACATAAAAGTGATATCAATCTTTTCATTAAACTCATGAAAAGACAGCAAATATGCAGATTTCCCCAATTATTCCTTTAACTAGCCGCTGAAAGAAAACAATAGTTACACAGAGAAAAGCCAAACAGTGCCGAGTGCAAAACAGGTGACAAGCTTTCCACCAGGTGGTCCAGGACATAAAGAAATCAGAGGTAAACTCCCAGACTGCTGGAGGAGAAAGAGAGGCTGAGTCTAGCTGCGTGGTCCGACCCTGCAGCCTTCCATAGTTTAAAGAAGCGGGACCTACCGCGGCTGTGCATGCCTCCGTCGTCATGGCTACGAGCTGTATCTCTATGGAGGGGCGAGGCCTGTGAGAGGAGGGAGGGAGCGAGACAGGAAGGAGGGGGCGAGCAGGGCAGCGAGGGCGGGGCTACAACCAGGAGGTGGGAGTGGTCAGGGAGACGTGGGCGTGGAGTGTGTAGTGCAGGAAGGTGGGGCACCAATAGTGAATCAAGTACAGCAAGGCAAAAAAACACACCCCGAAAACACCAAAATCACCAGGAGAGAGATCCCGAAACGTGTGTGTTAAAGAATAAACACAGGGAGGCAGGTGTGAGACGAGAAACACACATGCAGGCAGAGCAGATCAGATGATTTTCACAATAAAAGTCATGCAGCAGATCAGTGAGCGGAGAAAAGGTCGAAAAACAACATGAATATCAGAACAGGAGAAAGTGAAAAGGGGAGACGACAACACGTAACACAAAACAGCACAAAAACAAAATAAAGATTAGTGGCAGTTCACATTACATTCCCCCACATGCTGTTAGCATCATGTTAGCTTCATTAGCAGTTAGCAACACACTGCTAACAGTTAGCAAACAAAGGCTGGATGGTTGCTAGCTCTACAAAAACAAAAACAAAGAAGCAGCATGGGACTGAAGCTCGCTGCTCTACACACAGCGGATAAGCAGCTCTGATCCAAGAGGGTCTCGCTCATATCACCGTCCGATCACCACAGGGTTCATTATTATTAAAAAGATCAAATCAAATGGGAAAAATGACGTCAGGCCAATGGTGGAGAGTAACTAAGTACATTTACTCACACAAGGCATTCTGAGGTACTTAAACTTTATTTTGGTTTGACTTTTTTACCTTCCTTTGACATTTCAGAGGCGAATATTGTCCTTTAACAACAATATATTAAACTAAGAGCTTTAGCTACACGGATTCAGATGAATGATGAACAGATAAACCATCAAATATTACTGTAGGTTCAGAAAAGACGTTATTTATCCTGCATGTGAATTAAATTAGCTCCACTTTTACCAGCTGGAGCATTAAAGTGATGAGCACATGCATCAATAATTCTAATCCAGTGATAATACATATAATATATATTATTCTAAAACATGACGAGTGCTTTTACTTTAAGTATATTTCTTGTTTACATTGCTTGTTTGTATTTCTTGTTATTTTATTGATGGTTCTTTCTATTTTTGCTGCTGTTACACTAATAAATTCCACATTGTGGGACTAATAAAGGAAAATCTTATCTTATATTTTGATGTTGAGACTTGTGTAACATTTTTAATGCATGACTTTATTTTGCAACAGGATTTCTAATGTGTGGTTTTACTACTTTTTTCACCACGTGTGCAGGAACAGAAGAAATATTCTAATTCTGACTGGATTCCTTCTACTAAAGATCCTGAAAACTATAAAATCTGCAAAAACTACAAACTTTGTGTAGTTTTTAGTCTTTGCGATGTCCAGAATTTTTGATGGTCTTCCTCTAACACTCAAGCATTAGTACGCAATCAGTCATAATTCTTACAATCATCAGCAAGATCATGCAGCTTAACTAAAAACATTGATCAAAATCATGTCTAAAGGTTTTTAAATTCCCGACTTCACTTAACAATTTAATCCAACATCTCATATTCCACCCATGAAGCTGTACACTCTTTAGAAAACTGTGTATTTTTATGAGCATTGAAGATATGAAGCACCTCTCTTCAGCATGAAACTGTTCTCACAACCACCCTGTAGGTCTGATCAGGTACCTGCCGACCCTCTGAGCCCAGACTCACCTGAGCGCGGCTTCAGTCCGAACACTGGGCCGGAGAAGGATGGAGGCCCGCCGGCTGGAGATCTGTCGTGTCGCTGCAGCAGCAGAAATGAAAACACAGTTTAGTGCTCTGTCTCGTTAACAAACAGTGAAATCAAGAGTAATTCACTGCACAGATGCTGGATGTTCTGTGCTTCATGTGGGAGATGTTTGCACAGACACACAGACTAACAAACGACTCCACAGAGAAATAAAGACGACAGAGACACACGTGAAGAGTTCAAGGACCTGAAGTTCACCTCCAAACTGGCTCAAAAACAGCAGCACTGCACTCCCAGCCTCCCTTTTCCTGCTCTCTCTCTCTCCCCATCATTTAACTTTCATAACCAGCAGACTGATCCAGAGTCTGTTAGAGACTCTTCAGCGGGACATCCTTTAAGTGGAATGGATTTATTCCAAAGACGGTGTGATCAGTTCATTTAAAATGATCCTGCAGAGCTCTTTCCCTGCAGCAGCATCACGTCCCTCCACCTGTTGGCTAATCCTGCAGCTCTGCCCACCTCCAGCAAACAACATCAATCACATAAAGATAATGAGATCTACCTCCACAGAGCTGGAGGGGAAAACTAAGGGAATCCTTTTCATCCTGCCTGTATATACCACTTAAAAATGTTCACCATGACATGTTGGTATCATCTTTTCAGCACAACCTCATTCATTTAACTACATCATTATCTCATTCTGTATTTTTATGCCAAATATATTTGACTTTATCTCCGGTTTTACTTGGCCTATCATCATCACATGATATGAAGTTTCAAGCCAGTACTTTAGAGGGAAGCTGACAGCAGGAAACACGTTGCTGAAGTTTTTATGCTGTGACGTCCTGAAGAAGTCGTGAGGATCACGACGATGATAAACGATGCAGGATGCAGTGACGGTGCTGCTGCAAAATAGCGAGAAAAGATAGTGGAAGTGGAGGAAAATAGCGTGTGATGATCTGGTGAGTCAGACTGACACCAGGTGGAAACGGCAGGAGCCAGAAAGGCTGACAGGGGTTTTATATCTTGCTTAAAGACGCTTCAGTCGAGTAGCTTTTTAACCTTCACTGAAAACAAACTGACAGAGGTGAACAAAGGGCCGTCTGTCCTTGTTGTTGTGGTGGTTTTCTTTCTTTAATTCTACAAGTCAGCCGGTTTATATCCTCCACTCAGTGTGTGTTGCCGTTCTGAGAGTCTGACACAGTTTGTCTGTGCGGTTGTTCTCTTTCTCTCATTGTTTCGACCCGTCTGGGGGAACAAAGCCGCGTTGTGCTCCTCGTCCCTGAACCTACACTCTCTTCACTCTGTTTGTCTCCGTACGACACTGAACGCTCTCAGATGGAGGGCGGCGGGCTGCGAATGTTTAGGTTGGTTTTTTAGACCTATTTGCTTTCTGTCAAAGCTTCACATGACGAGATGGACATTTATCTCATGTCTGTGAGTTATTACAGAACTACAGGCGCCTTAAACCATCACTGAAGCCTGATGAGCCAGATTCTGGTGTTATCTGCTAGTCACGCATCATTCCTGCATGAACTCGCTAGCCTGACTTCCTCCAAAACTCACTATCATGTTTAATCCCTCGTCAAGCAGAAATATAAAATCAATTTGCAGATTTAGAGGAATTTATGTGCTTTAATTACTTCCCCAAATAATGAGCCAAGTCTTTATTTTTACTTAATAGTAGGCCTGTTATGATAACCACATGTTGTTGGACATGATATTGTCCAAAAAGTCATTGAGATAAGCGATATTATTGTCACTTTAAGACCATTTAATGCCTGGATGAACTTGAGCCCCGCCTTCGGTGAAACTCTGACACGGAGAGAAATCAAAAAGACCAGAAAAGGCTTTTCAAAGTCATTTCATTAAGGCTACAGTGCTGCGCCAAAGTATTATAATGGTCAAACGACATATGGACCTTTTTACCCTTTTGCTGACACGCCTGCCTATTAGATCAGCATGAGGCTATGGTATTTTGGGGTGAAAGACGAGACTTAAAGACACAATAAAATACAATAACTGACATTTACTAAACAGAGTTGATAAAACTGAAATCTTCTGGGTTGCTCATGAAACAAACAGGACATTTACTGACACCACATATCAGCCACTGCAGATGAACTCTTCACACACTGACATGCAAAGACTGTCAATTCACCAGCCACCAGCTTATCAGAATTCACTTGCTTTAAAAGAAATTTCTCAGGAACTCGGAGTGACTGGTGAAACGTCTGGACTCACGTGTAGCAGTAAATGAATGATTGCTCACCCTGTTCACATGTGTAACCTGCTGCCAGGTGAAATGTGACACATGTGAAAGCTCAGCGTGGTTTTTATTCGCTCACAGCAAACAGACACACAGGTAAAAGACGGTCAGTTTTACTGGACACTCTGAGGGGGCGGGGCCTACATCCAGGGCTCTGGTGCTGCCTTTACCTTGATTGACATATGCCATTCATACTCCCGGCATGCAAGCTGCGCCTCAAACCTGGCCTTCTCTAGAATCATCTGTCTCTTCTTCTGGAACTCATAGCCACCTTCCTCCATGTGCTGCTACAGAACGCATCACATGTTTAGGCTTTAAATTACCTTAAAGAGTTGCTATATCTCTTACAGACTTTAAAGACACAAAAGGACCTGCTTGATCTCTATCGTGCAAGCATGCTCATCAAGGAAAATAACCAACAATTTAAAGCCACTATGTGCAGGATTTCAAGGTGCCCGACGTTGGCGCCCCCCAGTGGTGACATCAAAACACACTGAAATAGGCAGCAATGAAGGCAGGTGAATTATGTTTTTTGAATTTTTTTGACAGTTTATAGACTTAAAAAAATGATAATATAGGCAATGTGTTTTTGATACTAAATAACGCTTTGTTCTGTCTAATTACCTTCATCCTTTCATATGTAATGTATTTTTTCATATATTTCTTTATATATCATACATATATTTCAACTTCTGCAGTATGTTTATCTACTTGTGTGCATTCAAACTGCAAACAACTGCTTCTCTGTCATTGTTTGCAAATGAAATACCTTGAAAAATGAATGTTCAATATATATTGACTGTACACCATTGGACACAAATTGTAGACAACTCTCTGGAAAATCATCACATTTCATCATGAAATCTTTCATTTAATGTCAAACCCAGGAATTTAGGAACTTTAGTTTTTACAACCAACTTACTGGAAGTCTCTCCAGAAAAAAACAACAACTCCCTAATGTCCAATACTAAATATAAAAGCTATTATTGCACATTACATAATGTAAATGACGATGTAAATTATCATCATGTATGCAGATGACAACATGTTGTTTCTGTGCTGTGACGCAACTCAAAGTGAAGATAAGTGTTAAAGTTCTGCACACTGTACCTTTGGTGTGGTGATGCCATCGTCACTGTCCTGCCCACTGAAGAGAGAGAGAGAGAAATAAGGAATGAAAAACAGGATAACGTTTATTTTGCAAAAACAGCAGCAGAGACAGAAATATTGCACAAAATTAAACATAAAGAAAAAATGTTCAACCATGAATTAATTTCACTTTCAGCTTCTGAGTGACAAAACTTTACAACTTTTCAAACCTAAAATCAGAGCCAGTGATTGGTGATGTTAGGAATGGATGCTGGGAATACCAGTATTGTGGCATTTCCTGGAAAAATTAGAAAAAGTAAGGCAGAAACTCTGCTGAAACATCAGCGCTGTTGTTTTGGTTATAAAACATCGGCAGCTCTGGTTTAAAGGTGGTTAACCAAAATAATTTTTTAGCTGTCCTGACACAGTTTTAGCAGACAGAAAAAAGTGTTTTCCATGACCAGAATTTAAATAGCTCATATGAAGTCTTACTTGAGTGACTCTTCCACATTGACCATCTCCACCGGGTAGAGCTGAACTCCAGACAGATCGTCCTGCTCCGCGTTCACTCTGAAGAACACAGGAAATGCTCTGTTCAATTATTCAGAAATATGAAAAGTGCTCACCCATGATTGCCTCCAGTGGTTCTCTTGAAGCCAATAAAAATACAAACATTTTTTAAAGATTTAAATTGTCAAATTGTATTAATTAGCTGATTTATTATATTATTACTAATGACTAGAAAACTTTAATCTTGTGTTTAATCTAAACATGTTATATTTGAATAAAAATTTGGTTTTAGATTTTGGTTTGGGATGTGAATTCAGAACTTTTTAAATGACATTTTTACACCGTGTCACGGGGTCTTTTACCTTCTCATTAACAGGAAACATGATAATCATGGCTGCCTGGCAGTTCTGAATGTTTAGTCTTTTTTGTGTGTCGTGCAGCTTTGGTAGAAGTCTGTGCTGAGTGCTTTCTAACTGATAAAAAGCTTCACAAAACCTACTTTGTATGGCTCATTATTTACACTTTTATTTTTCGATGTGTTAGGAATTTATTCTAAATATGGAAACACCATATATTTTGCTTCTAGTCCTTGTGCATTTTAGTATTAAGATAACATTTTAACTGAATAGAACTGGAAATATTAATAATGTTTTGCAAAAGTAGCAAAGTTTTGGTGTCTGATTAGCATCAGATGTCGTGCTGGTTCTCACCTGCTGGGGTCCTGCAGCAGCTCCACCGCCTCCTTCAGCTGGTTGATCATGTCGATGTGGAGCTCTGTGCCCCCTGTGACCTTTGACCTGTGACCCCAAACACACGTAAATACCCCATAATTACACTTGGAGTCAAAGAGCCACTCAACCATCATGAAACTTACAAGTTTGGCACATTTGCTCCATTTGAATCCACGACAGAATATCCTAAACTGACGTAAAACATCAACTGATATAAACGCTTTATATGATATGAAACGTATAGATGATTATCAATTTTACTGGTTTAAAATACTGAAACTGTATTTTTGCACCTGGAGATTAAAAAAAAGGTTTCTCTGTATTTCATTCATATTAATGTATTTTTATATTGTGGTACAAAAATAGCCCTCAATCACACAGAAACAGGTAGACGAACTTACATTTGATCTGTCGGCCAGTGTGAGTCCTCTTCTATCCTGAGAGGCTCGTCAAAGTCTGCTGCTGTCCGACCCTGCACACACAAACATACACACACACACATCAGCACCAGCTGCAGCTGTCACATGACCCAGACTCTCTCTGCCATTGGCTGAAATTCAGAGACGTTACCATCATCCCCAGTACAGACTCAACAATAAGTACACTGTGGCAAACTGTTAATGAACAAAATAAATGTTAAACTAAATTCAGCTTGCATTTATTCAATTTTTTTTATGATTTATGTCCTTATAATTGTGTTATTCTGCACCAGCTACATTTCTGAGTTGTTCCTGCTTTAACCATGACTGTGTTTGCAGTGAAAACGAGTCCACAGTGAGTAAAATATGAGAAACGTCTGTTGGTAGGAGACAGGAATCCAACAGAGATCTTCTGTGTTAACATGCAACAAATAATGTATAAACAAAGTCACATGACTTCCTTCTGTGCTCCGAGAACATGAGTGATGCTGCTGTTTTGTTTGAGTATTTTGCAGCATAAAGTCACAGAAGTCCTGAGCTGCACTGAGTGATTCAGCTGCTCCGCTCTTTGTTTTATGTGACGCCCTTATATGGTCGCAGCCGAGCCTCCGCGGTGACTCACTGTGAGCTAAGCAGCTATAACAGGACAGTCTCTCCAACTTTTCACTCTAAGAGAGAATTACTGAAATAAAGTGACAGTTTAGGCTCCATTAAAACAAACCGCAGGCTTTCTATAACCGGACTGCACTCGCAGAGCGCCATTATTCATGAGCGCAGCCCTTTACTGCATCAATCTTTAAAGTGGCCGAGGACAAACATCTTGCCTTGATGTAGTTGACGAAGCGAGTGCTGAGAGCCGAGTCCCTGTAGCTGAACTGGTCCTTCAGGGCTTCCGTAGGGCTCTCCTCGATCAGACGGACCGAGTCGGAGTTTGGGTCGGCTGGAGAGGAGGAAACAGGAGCAGTGAGCGTCTCCACAACGCTTTAATGGAACAGTAAATATGGTGCATTTATCCCTTTTAATGGAACTTAAACAGAAGTGTCTGTGTCTGTTTTCTGCAAACAATCACAACTGAAACACAGCTTTAGACTGACACAATAACTGCATTAAACACTGATTTGTTCAAATACTATATGATAAATAAACATAGAATAAGTGATTCTGTAGCTAAGACTCATGGGTAATATTGTTTTCAGATGGGCTTTCTATTTCTACTGACACACTCAAACAATAAAAACAGGTATTTATTATCATTATAATTCATCATTTAATTCAATTATGTATAATTTTTTGGTTGTTGTGAGTTTTTTGACAAAATATGTATCTCTACATTAGGTTAAAGTTTTAAATTTTATATGTTTTTTATTTTTTTTATTTAGAAAATATTATATTAGTCTGGTGAGAAAACTAACAAATTTGTATTTTTATATTTGTATATATTTTTTTTTATATTTGACTAAAAAACAAAGTATAAAATGTAAAAACATTCTGTAATCTGCTGTTTTTGTTTTTTTCACTGTAATTAATGGAACTGAATCGTTGGTCAGAGAAATCTAAAAATGTTTCTTTTTTATTGTGGAATTTAAATAAAAAAAAACTGTTTTTTAAAAGGTTTTTCTATTTCAAAATAAAATATTATTATATTAGTCTGGTGAGAAAACAAACAAATATGTATTATTATTTTTATATATTTGATTAAAATGACTATAAAATGCAAAAACATTCTCTGATCTGCAGTTTTGGTCTTTTTCACTATATTTAAATTGAATTAAATACATTATATTAGACGTTTGTTTCTCTTTTATTGTGGAATTCAAAGTAAAAAACAGTTTTCTTTAAAGGTTTTTCTATTTAGAAAAACACATTATTATATTTCTGGTGAGAAAACTAACAAATATGTTTCAGTTTAACAGCAGACACTGTGGACAAAAGGGGGATTTTCAACACACGTGTCTTATAATCAGCGATCAGCGTCGACGTGAAGGAGTCAACAACAACTTTATCTAAAGCGTTTGTAGCTTGTAGGAGCAGCTCCCATCCGCTCTGACCTCATTCAGGCTGATTGAAGTCTATTTAAACTGTGTGTCTCGGGAGCTGCTGTGTTCTCTAATAGAGTTCAACAGCCCAGATAATCACACACACTCTGCACACACACACACACACACACACACACACACACAGCTGACGGGTCGGGTGGATAACGAACAAGAAGCTGCAAAAACAGCCACGTATAATATGAAAAAACCTGGATCGGCAGGACTTTATTTTAATGTTTCTATGTAGCATTTCCTGTTTAGGTGCTTTTAACAGCTGACTATAATATTTGATAATCACATGTACTATCAGA
>CAFUXE010000570.1:78360-90835 GCA_903364295.1 Serranus cabrilla | reverse complement strand
GCTCAGTTTCAGCCGAACGACAGAGGATTTTCTTTTCTTTTCTTTTCTGTTCTTTTCTCTCTCTGCTCCATTTGATAACTCTCATCCTTTATTTCCTCCTCTCATCTGTCCATCTGTCCTTTCTCAACATGCTTCTGTTTCTCCTTCACTTCCTTTCTTCTCTCATTCCCTCAGTCTTTCCATCCTTTGTATCCTCATTTCCTTGTTTTTCTCAGTCTGTCTTCTCATCCGGCCGCATGTTCTTTTGACCAAAAAAGGTCCAAATGCCTAAAGTGTTCTCACTTAGCTGACTTTATTCTGGGCGCAGCTGTTTTCAGTTTATTACTGTTCGACCTCCTTCAGACCAACATGTATTTAAAAGCCATTTATCCACAAAACAACACTACGAGTCGGCAGTGCCTGTTTGTTTCTTTCATTTCCTCCATCGTTCCTTCCTTCCTTCTATCCAGCCGTCATAAATAATACATGATCCGGCAGCGTCTGGATTATGGGCTAACTGTGCAGTGAAGCTGTGTGATGGCAGACAGTCTGTCAGTGTGACCCAGCGGGGAGTCGGAGCACGGATCACTTTCGGCTGACTAATGGAGGATTTGGCTGCAGCCTGAGAAACTGAGGAAGCTTAGATCACAGAGACGCTCAGCAGCCGTCCACACGGCGTTATGTCACTGAAACCAAACTAAAGAAGCCAAGCCGTGATGTGATGTAACACCAGGCCTTCAGCAAATCACACGGCTGCAAAAGTTTGAAGGAAAGTTGGGAAATGTCTGATTATTTTCCACCAGAAACCACAGCGACACCTTTTACACTGTCAGTGGTTGTTTTAAAGTTTGGAAAGTTTGGAAGCAGCTGTCTTTACTTTGGATGGTATCATCAGGATGAAACAGGAAACATTTCCTAATTAAATCTGTACATTTTGATGCTGAGCTTTCAGTTTCTTTCATCACTGCTTATTTCCTCTGTTCTCACTTTATCTTTTTATCTCTTTCTGCCCTTTTTGGTCGTCAGGCTGGTTCAGGGGTCGCCAATCTTTACCCAGAAAAGAGCCACTGTGGGCCATAAAAAGAGTGTTGGAACTGAGCCGCAAACATTATTTTGAGCCTGATGATGAAGATAAAACAGCCTTCTAGCCTAATCGGTCAGAATGAGAGTTCATCAATATGATTTTGTCATTGATCTACTTGTGGACACATGAAATAACTCCATTATAAAGGAATTATGTATTTCATGTAAAGAGAATCCATCACTGAAGCTCCTCGGATACATTAATGAAACAAAATGTGTGTTTGTTTTGACATATTTGCTCTTAAAGACTCTGTGAAAGTCATAAAGAATCATTTTAGTGTGTGTTTACTCTGCAGCTGTTCAGAAAAACTGAACCGGAGCGCTTGTTTTATTCGCCAGAAGGCACAAATCCTGATGAGGTAATCATTCAATGTGTCAGAAGAGCATTCTGCAACATTTCTGCAACCTGGTTAACACTGATAAAAGTAGAAAAACAGATGAAAGAGGACGAGATCTTCCATCTCAGAGCAGAGGGTACAAACGGGGTCTTCCCATTGGCTGAGAGATTGTCACTAACCTGCCGGCGGCGGGCCGTGAGAGGCTGAGGCGCTCGATGACGGGCAGGTAGAGAGAGTCGGGCATCTTGTCGCTGCGACACGCCTCGATGCTCAGGTACTTGAATATGTGAACTTTGCCTTTTATGCAGATCTGAAAAGAGAAAAGAAAGATTGAGCTGTTTTCTCTTCTTCCACCTGCTGAGTCACTGAGTGCAGCCGGTGTTTAACATTCCCACAGTGTCTCCTGTCCCTCTGCAGGTCGGTGCACACAGTTTCATATCAGCTCTGTAAAATGATGATGCAGCATTCAGGTGCAGCACGTTGTTTTCTGTGTTGTGATGCTCTTGTTGCTCTTGTGGGTTAAACGTTACATCTAATAGGAACATTCATGACATCCATATTTATGTAAGCGAGCAGAGGGACTCTGATAGGAAAGCAGAAAGTCTCTTTTTCAGTTGTTTCTGTTTCATAAATCAAATTAAACATAGTTTAAATTCAGTTAAATGGAAACTCACGCTGGGAAACTAGCTGAACTTGATACTGAATCAAACAGATAAAGGCGATTTAAGGAACAAACCCAGGATCACGTGGCATGTAAACACCTGATCCAAGTTTCTGAAGATTCTGTGCTGAGACAGGATCGATCAGAAACCAGGATACTGTTATGATGCATCCCTGATTACACAGGGATAAAAAAAAAAAACATCATATCCCAAATATGATGTAAGATCAAAACAAGATAATGTTTAATTCACACTACATGATTTTCTGACAGATTGATGCCCTGTTCACACTTCACAGCTCACTGGAAGCTCAGGAGGAATCCCACATGAGTGTGTCTGCTCTATTTTTTCACAAAAACAATCATGTAATCATGCATATTGATGCTGCAAATGACAACATTTCGCCGTGAGCTTTTTCTAAACCAAAGCAGTTTTTGTGCCTGAACATAAGCAACACATGAACAGTGCGTATACGTTTTATTTTGCCTTTTTAATTGATAAATCACGGCTCCCGGTCTGTCTGTGAGCTTCACTCTGCAGCTGTCTGTCTGCAGGAGACACATATACAGTGGGATATTTGTGTGATTTAAACAGTTGTATATGCAAATACATTTACACATTGATAACAGTGGAATCCTTCGTGTAAAAAATGCTTTAAAAACCCGTCAGCATGAGGCCGTAACCTGGCATCAGCAGGAGATGAGCTGGGAATGAGAACAGGCTCTTCAGGTTTCCCCTCAACTCGCGCTATGTGGTTTCATTGGCTCTAAGCTTCCTGAAAAACTACTTGACAGGTTCAGATCATCAGGCTGATCGTTATCTGGAACGAGTCCACAACGCAGCATTGTATCATGACTGTATTATCTCGTTTCTTCGAACAGTTCACACACAGAACTCGAGGACCGAGACAAACCAGAATCACTTTGTTGGTGACGTTGTGTGAAGTTGGCATAAGAATCAGACCCAGGATAGTAGAGAATGTGTGTGAGAATGTGTGTGTGTGTGTGTGTGTGTGTACCTGTGCAGGTGGGCTCTGCAGCGGGTTGTTTTCTAACTGGAGGGATTGGAGCTGCTTCATCTTCCTGTAACACACCGGGATGGTCGACACCTTGTTACAGGAGAAGTCAAACTTCACCAGAGGAAGTCCAGCCAAGTCTGCAGGAAACACACAAACACACACACACAGGAATGTTATCTCCTTTCTGTCCGTTTTTAGATCAGATTTACTCTCTGACATGCAGTTTTTTGATTTAATTTGCCATGTTGGCCTGAATAGAAGACTTTGTTTTCTGGCAATGACATTTGAAAAAGTGGGGGTTCTTTTATATTCAAGGACTCAACATGTTTGTTTTTGGTCTCCACAACAACAAAAGTGCTTTTTGATGCTTCAGTCCATTTATAAAGTGCCAGATTAACTGCGTGAGTTCCTGATGGCTCATGTAACCACAGAGAGATCAGTTACCGAAGCATGAAAATAAACTTTGTAACGCAGAATTCTGTCGATATAAGACTGAGGAGCCGAGCTGCATGCTGTCCACAGTGTATGAAGGATCCTACAATCTACTTTACAACACACACAAGCTACATTTTGCAAATCTACACACTCCTACACACACACACCACACGGCTCAAACCGCCGACATGTTTCCCATCACACAGAACAATGCAGCTGTTGTTGTTATTTTCAGAGGTTTGTAATTGTTAGCAGACTGGAGTCTCACTGTTTCTCTTTGTGTGAACTTTATTCTTCATTAGAGCTAAAATACCTGGAAATAAACGGCTCTTTGAGAGGAGAAGCTGGCGTCTCCGAGCTGTGATTTAACAACAGACTGTTTCAGGTTCAAGGTGACTGTGCAGAATGTGAGTTACAGTCAGTGTAGAAGTACTAAAGGGTAAAAAACTCAATTATCTCTCAGCAAACTAGTTACCTGACAAATTAAAGACGAGGAGGAGGCTGAAGTTCGACTGCTGAAAATGTATTTTTGTTTTACAGGTTTGAAGGTTATTCCACTCTGATTAGTCTCAATCAGAGGGAAATTTATATTTTTGGTTTGTTCTGGATTCAGTCTAGTTTGCTTTCACAGTGCAGATATGTAAGCGGACAAAGAAATTAAAAAATAATCTCTATATATGGAGGTGGTAAATGTAAACATGGAAATAAAACGATCACAGTAATGTCATAAAAACCTTCTTCTGTTTGGGCGACTTACATTCTCAGCTGTGTAATTAACTACAGTTCCCATAATGCTTTGAGAGATGCAAGCAGAAGGTGTAATGTTGCCGTGGATTCAGTGAGTCAGACGTTAGCTACATCTTTAGCCTCTATAATTCAGACATTTCAGCACATTTACACCATGAAAAGTCTGAGCTGCTGGCTGTCAGCGTGGAGAAAGACATCACATGGTGAAAAGAGGTGATGAGGCAGAAAAATATGTAAAGAATTACTCCTTCTTTAAAGACTTCCAAGCAGCTTTATCCAAAACTTTAAGTGTTGCATCCGTGAGAGACACAAACGGCATCAGGTTCACTGGATTAGACAATAAATGTGAAAGTCCGTGGTCAGACAATAAATGATTCAGCATGTATGTTTCACTACAGAGGTGCTGACTCACTCCGGCTATTAAAACCCAGACAGACCTGACCCTCAGAAACCCTCTGAGCTCGCTCTGATTTTTTCTCCTCTGCCAAAAGGTTAAAAAACACAGAAATAATCCTCAGTGGAAAGAACCGCAGTGACCCGGGGACGCCACATCAGACACACGGAGAGAATATGTATTTTCACACACAAAAACCATGTAAAGTTTGAAATGATCTCTTTACAAAAAGGGTTTGTTTCAGACAACAGAACGCTGTGTTCAACCAGACGGACAGCTGGAAAGACAGAAAGATAAGATTCCTCTGAGCAACAGTTCAGTGAGGATAGAAATACAGAAAGCTTAATATGATGTGTGTTCTTATTTTTAACACCATTCGTCTCTTCTGGCTCTGTGCCTGCCTGTGCTTCAGCTGCATTGTCTTTGTTAGCTTTTTGAAACTGGGCATGATGTTTTTTTTAAAGGGAAACTTTGTAGATGCAGAACCGGCCAGTTACACAGAGCTGGTTAGAAATCTCAAACACATGGCAACAAACAAACAAACAACCTTTTTCGTAACTTAAATTTTTTTATCTAACTTTAATGGCTCACCTCACCCTTGTACCTTCTTCAATTCCGTCATTTACGTGTTTACAATTACTGTTTAAACTGTCTTTTATAACCTTACCAGGAAGTGTTTTGCCCTGAGCCCAGGTCAGTGGTTTTGGGAGGCACTGACAAACTGTCTATTCTGTCGTTTAGGTTTGAGATCCTGTTGGATTAAATTAGATGTTCCAAAGTTGTTCTTCCATGGATTATTTTGGGACTTGGCAGTGTCATAAATCACGAGCTTGATGTTGCCTCCACTCGTGCAAAAGAGCGTCCACACATGATGAAGACATGATGTGAGCTTTGCTCTCCCTGTGTGTGCGACGTGCAGGGGAATAATTGGCGGATTTATTAGTATTAGTGCTCCTTTAATGTGTAACTGTATCCCTCCTTCCTTGCAGAACACGTCGAGGTTTTTCAGTCCTGGTTGTTTCATGCACTCTATAAATAAACTCCTCTGTGTGTGTGTGTGTTTAAATGAATCCTCAGACAAACAGTACAGACTGATGTCTGGGTTTGTGGGAAGAAACCATTCAGGGAGTCATTTCCTGCAGACTGCCGATGCACTGTCACTGTAGAGCCCATCAACTGTGACAAAGCGATCATTACAGACTCTTCCTGACAGTTGCTCATAATTAAAACTGCTCGTAGGCGGTAATAATGTCAGCTGAGCAGCCATGATGGAGGGAGCACCGACACCAGAAAGCATTCCTCTGGTTGCAGGATAAAAATATATCCTGGACTGTATTATGTACAAAAAGCATGCTCCCAATTTCTGCAAGGTCACTGAGTGCAAAGAGACACAGAGAAACTGGGATTTTGTAGAATAAAAAACTACAAAAAGGTTAAATGTAGCCAAGTACATTTACCCAAAACATTGGACTACAAATTACAGTACAAATTCAAAGTACTTTGAGTATTTCTACGTGTGTCTGGAGGCTTTAATTGCTGTTTATTTGTGATCATTTGATGGATGAAATGTTCCTTAATTGCTGAGAAAATTCTGCTGCTTCCTGAGGCAGATAAACTGTATAAAAATCCTCTTAGATCAGCGGGAAAAGTCATCGTCACAAAGCTGAAAACAGCTTCAAACTGTTACAGACACTTGGTTGTCACAGGACAGCCGCGCTCCAAACACATGACGAGCTTATAGAATATGACACGCTGCTGTAGTAGATTAAACCTCCCAATAGGATATAAAGGAATTAAAATTAGCACAACCTAAACCTACCCTCTGAATCTGGAAGTTTTCTTTAAGAAATTGCCAAAAAAATACAATGTTTATCATAGAAAGAAACTGTAAAAAGTGGTAAAAATTGGTAACAATGGTTGTGATATTTCCGTCAAAATCATTTTATTCTACATGTCTCATTTAAAATGTTGCCACAAATACAGCGTTTAGAATAACTCGATCCTGTTAAAAAGGACACTGTGAAGCCATGATTGATTCTGCTGAGACCAACGATCACGTGACAAATATTCACTGAAAATCTGTTTACACAGAGCTGAGAGGAGAGGACAGGAGAGGCTGCAAGGTTGTAAAAAATGTAACTAGTTCAATATGTATCGCATGTGGAGACCCAATTCTAATATCCATGACATTTGTGAATGTTGTTTTTATGAATCTAATTTTATTCCAGCTTTTTAAAAATCATTTATTAGAGATTTTTTTTCTTTTTTATGATTCATGTCATTTTAACGGTGATATTCTGCACAGATCACATTTTGAGTTGTTTCCACTTCTAGCCATGATTACAGTGAAATAAAAGGACAGTAAAAAGTAAAAAAAAAAAAAAGCTTGTTGGGGTTCAGAGGGTTAAACACCTAAAGCAGTAGATAGTAGTATGTAATAGCATAACACTGACAGGAAACATTTTACTGCACGATGGACACTTTATACTGACTATACTTTGCATGTGCTGTTTTTTACAGTGTAGTAATACTTTCACTTCAGTAAAGAATCAGCATTTTTCTGCCAGCAGCAGCCATTGTTGTAACCTGAGCATCTTGCTGCCATGGCGATGTATCTGGCTCTGAGGATCATTTTTCCATCAGCGCTGCAGATCTGATCATCAGATTGGAGCTTGGCTGACTTTTAAAAACCACTAAAACAGTCCTGGTGGTCTTATCTCGCGGCCTGTTTGCAGCAATCTGTCTGCAGTCTGCACAAGTTCAACAGATATTAAATCAAAAACAACATCCCTCCTCTCTGTGAGGCTGCCGTCCAGTCTGCGCGCTCCAAGCCTCCTTGTCGCTGTGGCATCAGGCCGCCGAGCCAGATAAAAGCCCATCAATCAGCCCAGGAAATGGCTTTATAGTGAGGGACGAGCATGTGTTGAGTTGGGAAAATACAGCAATATATCGAGACGGACCGGACAAGTCGAGGCGCAGGGATGAAGCCAGACGAATCATCGAAAACGTCTTTGTTTCTGTGCAGTTGTTTTATAACAGAGCATAAATTATTCGTGGTTGCTAAGTTTTTAGGTTCTGGGTTATTCACTTAAAAGCTGTTTATATACGTATGTTAGCAATCCATCTATAATTCTGTCATCCTAACGGTTATACTGTAATGATATAATGCACAGGGCCTCTGTCTTCTGTCTCACAGTAACGGAGTGGGATCCCTCCTCTGCTGCTCTTCCTCAAGTTTCTTTCATCTTTTCCTTCTTATTTGAATCAAGGGTCCAATGAGAAATTTGTGATATTTGCAGAGTAATTAAATTGAATATTAAAACGATAATTCAACCTACAGAGGGGAGAGAACTTATAACTCATCACATTATACAAAAACAAACTTTAATTGGCAGCTATTTTAATAATCAATTAACTGTTTTGAGTATTTTTCTTTAAGAAATGCAAATTTTCTCTTACTCTAGCTTCTTCAAAATGAATATCTGGTTTGTTTTTCCTGCTGTAAACTGAATATCTTTGACTTTTGGACATTTAAAGCGGCTGGTGTCCGTCTCTTGCAGCTTGTGGTCGTCTTCCTCTGTGTCAGTGGCTGATTTGGGGGCTGGAGGTTGTTCTTCGGTCACACTGAGGGTCATGTGTATTTTTGGAGACTGTGATGGGTGTGGCTGTGCATACAGAGCACTCTGAGCTCTCAAATCAACCTCCACACCCTGGATATAGACTGTTCTCAGCTTTTCATTACAATCAATAAGAGCAGCAGTGTCTTAAAGTGCACATCCCTCTCATGTAGGATACAAGCAGCAAAGTGGGACATTTTAAAGGTTTGTTTGATCTTTGATCTCAGATCTTTTATTTCAGTAAAAACAGTAAAACTACAGCACACAAATACTCAAAGTACAAAAATAATGGCATCAAAATATACTCATGATGCAGAAGTCCCATTTCATAATAATATGTATTGTATTACTATGTTATAATAAATTATGCATTCATCATTACTAATCCGCTGGTAAAGAAATATACTTTATATATTACTGGGTAGCATTTTCCATAAAAATACAAATTTTATTATCTGATTTATAGTTTGAAAGCTAAATAATTTAATTCTGCAAAGTATTTGAATGTATGGAATAAATACTTGCCTCTCATATGCAAGTATTGAGTTGCATAAACTGGTAGTAGTTAAGTTAAGTATGTCGTAGTTGTACTTACGTACAGTACTTTAGTATATTTATTTTTTCTTCAGAATGGAAACACTCTAAACTAAAAGTTTTCCAACCAACCTTTACAAACCTTCAGGTCACAGTTAGAGCTGTTCCTTCCAAAACCACCCAAGCATGTTGTTTCAGACACAAAAAGGACAAAAAATTTAACCCCGAGGAGAAGAAGGCACTTCTGTGACTGACTCACCTTCTGGCAGGACGCAGAGCAGGTTTCTGCGGACGTTGAGTTCTCGCAGACCTTTGAGTCTGCCGATGTGACGAGGAAGAGCTGATATCTCATTACAGCTGATGTCCTGCAGGAGAGGAAACAACAAGAGCACTTAAGTTTAGAAGAACATGACACGTGTTTCTTTGGAGATAAGAGAGGCAGAGTGCCTATAAGGCACAACAGCAGTATTTTTTGATTATTATTAAATAAATGTATCAGGACCTAATATCAGTTAATGTTCTGTGTTCGTCTACACACACACAGTCCACTTTCACACAGTGAGCGTATGTGAGCTAAAGTCAGACTGAGCCACAAATCTTTTTATTTCTTAACCTCATTTCTTGTGTATTTTCAAAAACGACCAGGTTTTAACCTCCCAGTCTGAGCAGTGAATCTAACCCAGACCTGCCTCCAGCCTGCAATCTTTTAGAGGTCCAGCAGGGGGCGCCAACTTCGGTTGCAATAGAAGTCCGATCCTCTCTATCTCGATACAAAATGAGACGATTTCTGACTTGATTTATTGCCACAGAAAAAAATTTTGTGGCAACATTATGGTCTCAATTGCTAGTTTCAAGTCTTCTTAAAGACAATATGACGTTGATGTTTAAATAATGATCCCATTTAGGAGAAAATAGATGATAAAGAAGCTAATGATTTGGGGCATTTGGTGTTGGTGTTTTCACTTCATCAAAGTTTTTTAAGTTCATTTAGAAATCTCTTGTTCTGCATTCAGTTGTATTAAAGACACTCCAAGCAAGTAATGCACAGGTTATTTTTAGACACACCCTTTCTCATGCCTCCCTAGTCCAGATATGGTCTCTCGCAGTTTCAAAAAACAAATGTCGATGGCTGGACAGCAAGATGGGGGACGTCACGGTGCTTATGTCCATAATTTATATTCAGTCTATGAAAATGACAAGCAGGCGAGCTGAGAGGAGCATCCCGTCACTGCATCCCAAAATAAAGGTCGTCCTTATAAATGCGCTTCATTAACCAGCAGCTCTCGAAAGACAGTAATAATTTGCATAGAAAAGGGGGTCGCCAAATATGCACATATTGCCTAATTTAAATATATGCTAATAAAACCAGAGCACCAAGATGTAATTCACTTGGCAGCACAGTTAGAGGTGCAAGTTAACCTTTGCAGCAAATTCTACACAAATCATGCACAACAAGAAGAATCACAGAACAATACAATTTTCATGTGAACTTTTCAATAAACTGCACAGGGATAAAACACTTGCATGTAAATAAATAAACAGACAGAATAGAAGAGTCTCACCAGCTCCATGAGGCTGTGCAGCTGTCCGATGGTCTCCGGCAGGCTGACCAGCTTGTTGTTGCTGGCGTTGAGGACTCTCAGAGGTAAACCACACAGGCAGGCCGGCAGAGCGCCCAGCTGGTTACGACTGCAACACACACATCACACACTCATTCAGACGGAGGAAACAACTAAAGAATCATCGTCATGTTTACCTGTTTGGCACCGAAACAAACAGTTGTTCCTTCCACTTGTTATCTGAGAGTTAAAGCTGTCAGAGTCACTGTGGCACATTTATCTCAGTGTTCTTTCTGAATGAACAATTCACCCGGACGACAAATTCAATAATGATTGATGATTATAAAGACATAAGAAGGACACTGGATGAGCCTGCACATATTAATATGTTAACACTAAATCTTAAAAGTAAATGGAGAGACGTTATAGAATAATGTGCTGTGTAATGTGGCTTCACATTGTGTTGTTTGTGTTGCACACACATGACACAAAGCCCCATGGGAAAAAAAATCTCACCTCAGCACTTCCCCTTTCCACTATGTATGTGCATGTGTGTGAGCAAACACACACATAAACATGATAAACAGGGTGTCAGATGATGATTCAGAATCGGTTTTTATTGCTTTTTGTTAAATATATATATATATATTATGGCAAGTACTTCAGCAGCTCAAACAGAAAATATTAAGAATATAAAAGTCAACTGACTAAAAATATTTCTAAATATCAGCTGGCTGTGCATATGTTAATGTAACATATAGAGGGTTAAAGGGGATTCAACAACAATGTGCTCATGTAATAATAATAAAAAAAATAAAAAATAATAATAATAAAAAATAATAATATTTTTTGCACTACCATAACATTTTCACCCACAAGAACATTGACATTGTTTTGAATTTGTGCATTAAAAAATAATAATCAAAGTTCATAAAAAGATAAAAAATAAATGTATCTGTTTTCAGTTGCAGTGACACGAAGAATGAAGTCATTTATCTTCTTTTTAAAATCATGACACAGTTACGCAGAGCACACTAACGCCAGGTTCAGACCTGCCAGACGTGTGTGTGTGTGTGTGTGTGTGTGTGTGTGTGTGTACTTCTACTGTATTTGACACTGTGCTGTATTTCATTTTCCATGTCTGCATCTTGTGGACTAAACTGAACTAAAACTAAACCTTCTTGTTGACTGATTCTCTCAACTCAACATAACACACTTCCTCTGTGAGACACACACTTCTGCTTTGTCCCAACTTCTAGTTACACATCTGAAACTAACAAGACACCCTTAATTAACTCTTTAATTGGTCAAAACTACTGCACTCATTGTCTTGTACAATGTAGTTTTGTTTCTTTCAACAAAATGCCAAATTCAGAGCCGTCCAGCTTCTTTTCTGCTTCACTAAATGAAGCTCAGTCGCGCTCATGTCTCCTCTTGTGTGAAATCTCGTCTCTTTTTTTTGTTTTCCACACACACTTCTGGCTGAGAAGGCACTTTGGGTATACTGTAAAAATAAATCTGCCTGAGAAAAGCAAAGCAAACAGAATCTTTAATCTCTGAAAATAGAAACAAAAGCACATGTAACGCACACACACACACACACAGTATGTGCTGCACACACACATAGATCCACCACAGGACTGAAACCCCCTCTGACTCAGCTCTGAAAATAACACTCAGGAAACATAGAAGGGAGTTTATCCAGCTGTTCGCACACATTTTAGGAGACAATGGAGAAAAAAAACAGGACTCTGAACCAGTTGGAGCAAATAAAACATGTGAGGCAGCGAGTGATCAACACGTATAACAGACTTCAACATCTACTGAACTACTGTTGCTGTTCATAATTTTAGAGAAAATGTGTTTTTACTTGGAATGAGAAGAAATCTGCAGGCTCATGTTGTATTTTGCGGCAGATGCAGCTGTGATTTGTTCTGGCGATGACAACAGCGACTTCAAAAAACAGAGTCGAATGAATCGAGATGATAAAACTTCTCTGTTTCAGACGTGACAATGAGCTGTTTGACTTTAAAGACGCCAAAAATAACGCAACATTATTCCTGGAGAGGAAGGCAGAGCGTCCTTCCTGTTGTGACAAGACAGGCTGTG
>CAFUXE010000570.1:35095-60677 GCA_903364295.1 Serranus cabrilla | reverse complement strand
GTGTGTGTGTGTGTGTGTGTTGTAGATAAATGGAAGGAAGAGCAGAGAGGTAGAGGATATGAGGGTGGTAAACTCTGGGCGGTGTATCAGGCCTCAGGCACTCATCCTGCATCCATCCACACACATTAAAAACATGCACAGTCTGTGTGTGTGTGAGTGTTTCACATCAAAAATATAAGGTTTAATAGAAGACTGAAGGTGAAAATAAAACACAGATTTTGGTCTGAAATGTACAGCAGATCTATTTTTATCCAGATCTGTGTGACTGATGTGAGCAGAGAAGGAGGTCAGTCAGAATAAAACATCACAAATCCTGCAGATGGTTATAATGTGAATCACAAACATGTAATCTTATGTAATCTCCCTCTGCATGGTACACACACACACACACACACACACAGGGGAAGTTGTTTCTGTCAATATGACTCATACAGACGTACAGTATGAAGTTGAATTGTGTGTGTTTGTGTGTGTGTCCACTGAAAAACTGCCAAACTCTGCAGAAATGTGCATTGTCTGCAGCTGGGAACGTGGACACACACACACACACACACACACACACACACACACACCCAACAGTCATTTGTGCACTGCAGAGTAGAATAGAGTTGAAAATAGTAGAATCAGTGTGCAAGTGAAGTTAGTGTGTTTCTGCATCAGAAGAAAAAGAAAGTAAGAACAAAACAGATGAATCACACAAACCCACACATAAGACCGGAGCCTCGTCATTTTAAATTCATCTACAAACACGATGATTTTCTGCTATTTACGATTTCATGTGCCAGTAAACTAACTATAAAACACTTCATCACCTTCGACTTGAGGAAACTTTGTTGTGCATTTTCTACTTTTTTCTGATATATAATACTCCAAACTAAGATCTCTAACCTAAACGACAGAATAGATCGTTAGCCAATTCGAACCATAACGACACATGTGAGCGTTTGTCAAAAAACGGCCGGCGGTACAGAGCGGAGAGTTCTAAAAATAGCACACACGTCATTATACAAACACGTACAGTTTGCGGTTGTAAAAACAAGCTGCTGTTTCTGTGAATTTATGCTACAAAAGCACTGACCTAGAGTTTAAACAGGAAATAAATATACCGGTAATATCAGAAGTCAAATAGTAACGTGACGACCGTAAGTTGTGTAACAAACGTGTGCTGCAGGGGCGTCCCAGTGGCACATCAAATTGAGCGCTTACCACAATTTTGCTGCCTGTACAAATGCCCTATATTGACGTGTTTGAGGGGAAACCAGTCTGTATAATGGCTTAACTTCATATGTAAAGTTGGGCATGAGGAAAACTCACATTACCGGACCAAGACAGGAAAATAAACCTCTGATTGATTCACATTTGTTGCAGCCAACAACAAACAAAGTCTGATTAAAGCGGCATCAGCTTGGTTTGGAATTAACCCTTCTTTACTTTCTGTTTCTGGACTTTAAAAATCCCCTACAACTCCACTGATCATTTACTCATAAATATCACCATGTTCAAAGTCTGCAATTCAAGATATGATAAATTAGTATTCAGTAGACAGACTGAAAGAACAGGAAGAGATTCAACAATAATGTTGACCTGATGTTGACCTGAACCACCTGTTTAAAACCTGAGCATGTAGGCAGGTACAGGACACACACACACACACACACACACACACACACACGCAGTCACGGTGTGGCAGCTGCAGTTGATACCACCATATGAGCCGAGACAGAGCACAGACTGACCGGTTGGTTTGGTTTGGAAATCACCTTCATTGACCTTTCTTCAGGTGATCCCCGCCATCTAGTTTTCAGTGCTTCCACCAAACCATCCGTCCTCAGTGTCTGATTCTGATGGTACAGACAGCAAATTAACTATTACTGTAGCAATTCCTTTTCCCCCCAAACAACTGATGAGTTTGTTCTTCCCCTGAGTCAAAAATGCCGTCTCCAAAAGTCTTGTTTTGTGCACCAACAGTTCAAAAACTCACATATATTCAGGCTACAATGATAGAAAACAGAGAAAATCAGCAAATCCTCACATTTACAATGTTGGAGGCAGAGATTTGGGCCGCGGTCACACTTACACAAACATAACGTGGGATTCACTTCCAATCATTGCGGTTTTATAGAGGAAGTTGCAAAAATTAATTTCTGTTTCAGTTCAATTCATAATTTAACTTGTATAAATTCCCCTTCCCTATATTTTTATCCATTTGTATTTTTATTTGTTTGAAATGTATTTCTTTATTCAACATCTCATTTTTGTATATTTTAATAATAATTTCTACCTGATCTGAAAAAGCAAAAAAAATATCATGGCGCCTTAAATTTTGACCCTCTCGCTCCTGAACACGCCTCGCTGCACAGAGGATTGTGGGTAAGAACAGCCAGGAAGGCAAACTGCAGCTGGTTCCAGTAGGACATCCTGGTACTTTTGGAGTACTATGTACTGGGACATGATTGTCTGTTAGCGCAGATTCAGACGCGGTGATGCTGCTTGCTCAGACTCAGATGGGTGTAAATGTGCCAGTATAAAGCTTCTGAGCCCGACAATTTGTGTAACTTTACAACATCAACAATGCTACATTAACTGCCACTGCTGTGCCGACATGTGCAGGGTTCAAACTTCTCCCTTCTGACAAATATTTCTGTCACCTTTCACACAAACAACCACGTGTAAGACCATAAACTTCCTTCAGGAAAGACATTCAGAAATCTTCACAACATACACCGTGACTCTCTAAACACCTCAGACGCTGGTCGGACAGCGCGACGCTGGCTCTTTTCCAACCTGACATTCAGTGGAACACAGTAGCTGGTGCAAAGAAGTTTAATGAAACCTGTTTCAGTTTGTGTTTCACGGCAAGTTGAGGCTTGTGTGGCTGATGACATGAAACCAGGCTGAGCCATAGTGTGTGTTCATGCATGTGTGAGTTTTTAGAGTACGTGTGCACGCATGTGGTGCGTCTAACAAACTGCTCCTGTGTGCAGTTCAGCAGATTTGTGTCAAATGTGTGTGTGTGTGTGTGTTCACCACGTGTCACAGTGACTCACTCCGTTCTTTCTCATCTAATTTCACGGGGGCTGATCACAGCTCGAGTGTGATCAGAGACAACTCCATCTTCAGTTTACTACCATCAGACCTGCATGTTAATGATCTGATAAATAAAGATGATGTTGTCCTAAAATAATGGTAGGTTCCCTCTGCACAGCGAGTATCAGTTGTTCGGTCCAGATGTGTCCAGATGTTTGTCACCGACAAATAAAACTGAATCACCTCAACGTGAAACTCAGTGGGTCTGATTTAGAAAGGGCTGCACAATTCTGCACCGCTGCATGTTTTAAATGCACAGAGCCACTACGCTGATGATACACATATGCTCAGCTGCAGGAGGGATATCTGCTGCTCATTCAGAGCTGGTTAGGATGCTCCCTGTCACTGTCTGGAGATGCACGAGATAGAAACCAATGTCTATATATTTTGCACCTGCAGCCGTGCAGGAGAAGGAAGGCTTTGTGAGGGAAACTGCAGTTAGATATTTGCTGCCAGCTCCACAATAAGCTCCATGATCTTATACTTAAAAGTCTCACATTTTACTGACAAACCGCAAAGTGACAGTCAGTTTCAAAGCATGATCTCCCCTCTGATATGTTCTCCACATCCAACACATTTCTGTTGTATTTTAAAGATGCTTTTTAAACTTAAATGTGACACAACCAGCAAACTAGGGTTGGGCCAATGTCCACAGTGCAACATCTGGATGGACAATAATATCGTCATGCAGCCTGATCGAATCATACAGACAAAACCCGCTACAGGAGCCACATCCACCATTACGAACAAACTGATGTCTGTCCTCTTATCGATTGTGACGTTCCTTTGCAAGAAATGAGCAAAAAGTACTTCAGTCTGTGCCCTGTTAAATAAATGTTAAACCCTACTTTTTAAGCACACAATGAATGCAAACTGAAAACAATAATGTGATGCTGTTTGTCAGTGAACCCAGCCACAGACAACACACATCCATAACACAAGGCATTATGGGTCATAGGAGACAAACAAGAGACGCACTTCTTCATGCACTAAAGCAGAAGGTGAGATGAAAAGATGGCTGTAAAGTTTGATGCAATGCACAAAGCACTCAGACTATTAATCTATGGAAAACAAAAGCATGAAACGTTGTTGGTTCTCACTGAATATCTTTGGGCAGCAGGAAGAAGAAACAAGACATTAGAAGAACTGCAGCATATTAACTGATTTTTAAAAATAAAATCAACAGATTTAATGACAATGAAGGCAACCGTTAGTTAGTTAGTTAGTTAGTTAGTTAGTTGCATAGCCCCCACTTAGTAAGATGCATTTTAAAACTCCCTGGTTGGGTCTTTTTTCAGTTTATACTACAGGTCTTCCATGCAAACATGTGTGCAAAAATGTGACAAAAGTAAAATAATCCTGCAGACCATGACTGATAATCTGCTGACACATTAGAAGCAAATGCAGAGTGCGTGATTGATCTTGCACACTGTTGAGCAAGGCAACCATGGAGTTAGATACAAGCCTGAATATTCTCTGGGCTGGAGTTTTAAAGGACATCAGCAGGTTGAATCCAAACCCAAATAAACCCTCACTGCGTGCTCTCTCACACTGACTTCCCTTCGTGCTGCTGTGTGTTTCTGTAGACGTGACCCGCTGCGGTTATGTAAGCCACATTTCTTTTTTAGTGTACATAAACAAAGTTACAGAAGTAAAGTGCAGCAACATAACGTCACCAAGACTTTCCAGTCCAACTGCAGCTTTAAGCCCAGACTCAAGGAATGAATAACTCTCTATATAATATAAACAACAATAGTAATAATAAAAATAATGAATGAATAAAATAATTAAAATACTCCTGTGTTTGAATACACTACATGTTTAATATGTATTTGAGTAATCAAGTTTTATTAATTGATATTTTTTTTATTTTGCATATTTTATCATCTTTTTAAAAATAATTTCAACCCCTAAAGTTTCAGAAGAATTTACAGTCCCCTGAACTTGAAATTGTGCATTATTATACTATTAAAACATATTAACATCAGTGGCATAAAATGGTCATAAAATAATGCTATTTATCACAATTATATCTGAGACAATACACTGTCAAAAAAAAAGTAGCTATTATCACAGGTCTATTTTAAATAGAATTATAATTGGATTAGGTTAATGTATCATTGTTAATCAATATAATGTTACAACTGGTAAAAGTGATTTAAATTATTTAATATACTGCTAGATATCTTGCCAAAGATTTATCATAACCTTTACATACTGTATCATTTAATTATTTATTCTATTTTGTATTATTAATCTGAAGTACATGTACATTATAATAACATAAAGCAACATCAGCCAAATCAGCCTTTAAACTGATCTGTAAACTCTATTTTTTTGTAAATAAAGTGGCTGTGACTGAGTGTGTTTCTGCTCTCCATGCCTGTTTACAACTCTAAACGGATTAAAAAGGAAGTGGTGGGGAATTCCACTGAAGGCCCACTGAGCAGTCAGATCCTGCACACATTTACAGCAAACTGGGAACTTCAGGAGGATAGAGATTAGAGATTAGGCCTATATTTCATGTGCTCATAAATACACCCAGGACGGGTCATTTGGTGTCACTGTGGCTGCCTATAATGGTGAATGGAGGGGGGCTACTTCCAGCTGTGGATCCGGTTCAGGGGTAAAGAAGCCACTTGGACTACATTCATCCTGTATCACAGATGACCCACTATCTAAGCATCGACTCCCAGTGTGGCTCAATGAATAAACTGATTTTAAACGGAAATCCCAGCGTTAAAATGTAAAGTACAGCGGTGAGAGAGAGAGAGAAGTGGCCGTTAGTGAGAGCCGTTACCACGCAGCACCGGTGCGATCCCGGTTGCGTTTTTTTCGGGAGATGTGCCTACCTGCTTCCACAGTGTCCGTCAGGTCGTGGTTCGAGGCTGTCCGGGGAAACTCCTTCAGTTTTCGGGAGCTGAGGTTGAGGACGCCGCTGGCCGCCGCCTCCTCCAGCGCCCGCTCCAAGCCCCGGTTGGGGGGCAGGTTGGCGCTGTGGGTCTGGATCGACGGGGAAGAACCGAGCTGGGAAAGAGCAGGACGAACCGACTCCGGTCCCAACGTCGCCATAATGTTCCCCCCCTTCTCCGCTGTTTTCCGGTTGTGTGTGTGTGTGTCGGTTAGATCCCAGAGCGCGTGCAGGGCTAGCTAACGTTCAGGTAACACTTTCTCCAGACGTGCCGTGCCGTGCCGCGCGTTCCGCTTCCTCCTCGACTGTCGCCGCCGCGTCCGCCTCCCTGTCTGCGCGGTACGTGAAGCGTCCAAGACGAACCAGCGGCGCGACATCCGGTCCGTACCTTCAAAATACTGAAATAGCCGCAGGACCCGAAAGAGTTCATGAGTCTTCATTCATAGATACTGTAAATCCGAGTGTCCTCATAAAAAAGACAAAGTTTGGCATTCATTATAGCTCCGTAAAATATGTTTTTTTTTAATATAATCTTATAACTATTTGATTTGATTATTTTACGTATTTATCGTGCAGCAAATTGTATACATAAATATAGATTTGCCTAAACACAAACTACACTTCCTGTGATAATGTTAATTCAAAAACATGTAATTATTTAGACGCATCGACTCATTTCTTTTTACACTGTTTAGTTCTTACACTTAGCTTATTTAGTAATATCCATAGAGACTTCTGCAGCCTTGTTTATGTATGAGTGTGTTGCTATAGTGCAGACTTTGCATATTACCTTGTTTTTTTAAAGTTATACAATGAAAGGTTTTCACTCTTATTTGCACAACAATAAAGCCGCCATCACATAAAAAATTTGAGTCTTTTTCAACAATGATTAAAGTCAAGTTTTAGAAAAACATTCTCACATTAAAAGCACGTTTTATGAAATGTTATTTTGCATTTGAAACAGCTTCAAAGGAAGGCTGGTTTCAATTCCCATTTATTCCATGTCAATGACTTCCGCAGCCCGACACATTTTATTTTGAAGGCGGGCTCTGTACGATTCCGTTTCCACTTTGCACGTCTTTGAGTTGATGCAGCTCACTCACTGCGGCTGCGCACTGGAGCGTGCTGCTGTGGAACAGCAGGGGGAATAACACAGCAGAGGAGAAACTAACTAAATAGCGACATCTGCTGCACAAGACGAGAAGTGACAGAAAGTTTGACAAGATTTTCAGTGTCAGGTCACTGTAGGTTGTTTCCTGTCAGGGGTCAGGAAACAGCTCCCTCACAACAGAAAGGGACCAAACCTATAGATCCACGGCTCAACGTTGGCTGTTTAATGTTTTAAAGGTTACATTATTAGTAATAAGCCTCCATCTCCATCCAAGGAATACTCTAACTGAAATTAATTTTCCACATTTCTCATCTAACTCTGGGAAGGTGAATATGTGTATAAAAATGGCACAGTGCGAGTTAATTAATATATTTATTTATATGGCTTTAATTCCCTGAAATAATACCTGATGCAGATGATGTTTGGGATCAAGTTAACACAGTGACAAACTAGTACAAACTATGTGAAAATGTGTGGACTGACATAAAGTTAAGGTTTCCCTATAAGTCGACACACAGCAGCAGCTAAATATCGACCACATTCCACTTATTTTTGGCTGATCCAAAACATTTTTGTCACCGTCTCAGCAGCGTATCACTGCACACTGTCAGTCAACACAAAACTAATAAAGAAACCCTTTTTTTTGCCAGTCATGAGTGAGCAGCTGCAGGTCAAACACTCAGCTACTCAATAACACACACATGTATTTACTCGTGTTTAGAAGAAGGCTGTAAAGGAGGACTTGTGTCACTTTTTAATACCAGTGATGATTTCTGTACTAACACTGAAACTTTGTATTATTGAACTTTGAGATGTTTCTTCTCAAACGTCTTTACTTTTAATCGGCCGGACAAGAACTCTGCCTCAAGATACTCTGTTTTTATGAACTTAAGTAGCTAAATTAGTCAATAATGTTAAAGGAAATAATAACAAAAAGACAATAATTTACACGCCAAATACAGGCTGATATTTTGAGGTAAAAGCAGGTCTGGATTCAGCTTCATCTGCTTTGTGTTAAAGGTAAAAGCCCTTATTTACTGTATTTACTGTGTGTGTGTGTGTGTGTGTGTGTGTGTGTGTGACAGTGGGAGAGCTCCACTGGGGAGCGGGAATGCTGAGTCAACCAATTATATAACGCGCTTACATCAGCAGATACACAGTGCAGATCACTGATTACAGTATGTGTGCCAACAGAGGACTGTACTCGTATACTTATGAGGGCCTTTATTAACATAATGCACAAAACATCCCACAGATTTATTCATTTTAAGATTAAATCCATTTAATCTTATGCTAATCTCTTATGCTTATGCTCAGAATCTGTAGGATATACGTGGAATTTTGGAGCAATTTCATATTTATAGCAACTCAGGTGTTCAGAAATGTTGCCTCGCTGTATGAATGTACACATATGTGACTTTAAAACACTTGGTTTTGTGTCTGTAATGAAGTTAAATGATAACAGTTATTTTCTGGCAGATAACTATGTAAATATACTCAATTTATTTGTATTTCTATGTATGTATTTTGTTTCATGAACATCACCAGATCTGTCACGGCCAACCCAATCTGGGCCATTTGAATGCAGATGTGACCTATACATTATAAGTGATAAGAGGAAATAACTCTCTCTTTACTTGTGATAACATGTTTATGTTGCTGTCTCGAACAAAGATACTTTGTCTAAAGTATATCATCTTGTGATTTTGAGATTAAGGATTAACAGGTTCATATTAAACCCTCAAACAGCCCTTTGAAAATAATAAGACTAGAGCATCATTTCTCAAAAATTTCCTCATTTTCGAAAAGAAAAATCAACTCAATTCCTAAAAATGTCTTAACTTTCCAAAAATGTCCCTAAAAAGTGTCCCCACTCTCCCAAACAAATGTCCTTACTTTATAAAAATGTTTTCCATAAATGTCCTAACATTTGGAAGACACTTTATTATATTTTTTCTGATGCAAGTACAGAATAAAGCACTTACAGTTTTCCTCAGAAATGTTGAATCTGTGAACGGCCTGTTTAAGTCCAATTAAACCCACTGAAACTCTGACTGAGCAGAACTTCCCCTTTCTTCTCCACCAGCTGCCAGCTGACGTGACAAACGAGTCGCACATCTGCTGAGCTGAAACGTTTCTTAAACATGTAACTTAAAGTTTGGACTATAGGTAAACAACAGGCGGATTTTGTTCATTTGTGCATATCAGATTGGTACATAAAAAAAACATTATTAATAATAATAATAATAATAATAACAACAAATTATTATAGTTAATAATTATTTATAATTATTATTACTAACTTTGATAGCCAGCTTGAGACCCACACAATGAATTAATAAAATGGCTGGCATTGAAAATAGTATCAGATTAAAAATGTATTTCCACTTGTTGGGACATTAATGATGATTTCTCTGGAGTGAAATGATTTGATAAATTCTGCTGTGAAGAATAAAAGGAGTGATTTTCGCCCTGTCTGTTCTCAGAAGAAAGTGCTGACTGCTCGGCCGCACAAAGTACAAACCAGTATTAAATACAGGAAGTGCTGATAACCAACCTCTTCCTTTCTGTGCTGCTCGTTCTGTTGGATGGAGACTTTGCGTCGCTGCTTCATTTGAAGAGTTCACAAAAATGGTGAGTTGTTTGGTTTGTCTACAGTTGTATTTAAGATGTTTGTACTTGTTTGCTTCACTCTGTAAGACGGTGCATTTGGTTTTGTGCGAAATAAGAATGATTTTGATTCTCGTTTACAATCAGAGTGTACTTCTGCGCTCACACAGGAAGCTTTAAATGACTCAGCCTCTGGAACTGAGACAAACACATTTATATTAACGTGTTAAACTAAACTTGACTCTTTAAAACACTGAGACAAAGACTAAAAAACACTGTTTGAACAGGCCTTAAAAACTTGGTGTTTTCCTTTTAAAAAAATATATTAAAGTCTGAAAATGAATGTGTTGTTTTGTGTTTCCAGATTTCTTTAAAAAAAGTATATATTTATTGATATTTTCCATCATTAAGAGGACATAGAGGGCTGAATCTCGAATGAATAGACACGTGAATAAAGCAAAATTGACAAAGGATCAGTTGGATAACAATTATTTCTAACAATTGCACTGCAATTGGACTTTTTTTTTATTGCTTTGTGTGTCTAAATCTCATGGTGATCCATCCAAAGCCTCCATGAGCTGTATCTTTACAGTTTAACAGTTACTGACCCTGAGCAGTTGGAGGTTTACTGATGAAGTGAAACCAGCTGAAGTTGATGAAGCTGTGATACTTAGTGTGATGTCTGCTGTCCCACTGTACTGTCAGGGAAATACCAGAGACTGAATTGGTGAAAGCTCGAGTTTGTATTCAAGTTTGAAATGTTCTGAACCAGAGACAGGAAAAGGTACAAAGAAATGTGAAAATATCGTTGTAATTTGAACTTCCAGGTGTTCCTTGAATGGATCATAGGTTAGAAATGTTCTCATTAGAAAGAGTAACTCAAAGGAAGCTCAACACTGTGATATCAAAAATATGTCTCATTTAAAACGTCTGCAAAAATAAACCGTTTGGTATGACTAGATCTTGGAATTCTGCGCTCCTCGGTGACAGATGATTGTTCAAATGACAAACATTCATATTTTTATATATATATATTATCTTTACATTTTAAAATGTAAAAGCAGCAAGAAATGCCCTGAAACAACTTGTCGGTGTTCAGAGAGTTAAGCTGATATAATATCCAAGATTCATTACATCCTGCTGGTTCTCATGATGTTATCCAACAGCACAGTGCATGTAACTCCAATCTGGATGTCTCTAAAAAAACATTTTTTAGGTTTAAAAGAGTGACAGTGACTGAAACCAGCATGCAGATGTCAGTTGTTTCAAAGTTGAGGTTAAAAGCCAAAAAGCAGAAGTTTAAAATGAGGGCCCCTTGACTCTGAAACAACCTGTCAGGGGAGGTGGGAAAATCATACATGCAAATATTGTTTGATATTTGTTAGATTTTCATACAATTCCATGAAATATTAGAAGCATAACAGAGGGTATACGTTTGTTATTTATGGAAAGAAATAATCATAAATGCAAATATATATTGTGTGGACTTTTGTTTGAGATTAAAAAAAAAAATTCACAATTTAACTTGCACAACTACAGATCCTTAGTGAAATCACATTTCTTGACAAATGTCTGTAATTGTAAGTTGCTCCACACTGGGAGGGCCATGATTTGGAAGGGTGTGTAACATTTTCCACAAGCTTTAAACTTCCAAAACAAAATCAAAAATTCTTGATAACTCTTCTCTGAAATGGCATTCCTTATAGCAGTACCAATAAATACTACCAGTCTGATCTCATCAGAGTAGATGGTAATCTTCATGCTTTGACTCGAAGAGCCTTTAAGTTGTTTTATGATGAGAATCATATCAAGACAAGCAGCAGGAACTGCAGCGGCACAGATTAAACTGCCTGACTGTCCCCCCCCTTTAAGCAGTCGACAATTTACCATCAGTATTGGATGTTTGGGCAATGTTGTTTTATTGTCTGAGTCAGCACCCAGCTGAAAGAGTGAGTAAGGATTTACGGTTTTCTGATCGCTCAGGAAGCACCGTTGCATCAGGAAGTTTGCACCAAAGCTGCCGTCATTGGGAAACATTGCCTCTCTCCGTCTGTGCAGATGAGAAACTGTCAGCACAGAGCGAGATATGTCAGCTGGTGTGGAGACTCTGCAGACTCACCAACACCTGAAACTCCAACAGGTAAGATGCAACACACTCTCAATGTTACACAGGAAACATGAAGTGTGTCGACGGGATGGTGGGGATTAATTTTAAATACTTTATCTTAGTTCTTTCTCTCAGTTCTGCTCCTAAATAATGTTGTTGTGCATATGTTTCTCTCCTCTTTCTCTCTATAAGCCACTCCAGAAGACTCTTCACACCGAAACCATCAACCGGCTGCCTCAGGATCGGTCCCACTTCTCCTTCTGTCACCACCAGAAACCAGTGGAGGAGAGCCAAACCAAACCGTTTCCCATCAGCACTCACAGCAAGCTTTCACAAAGGGGCCACGTCATGAGGCCTGCACACATTACCCCCAGTTCAAGCACCACTGGAGGTCTGCATTGCATACCACTGACATAGCTTGTAATAATCCTGCTCATGATGTTAGAGAAGGGAGAAAAGGGGGTGGAGGGGACCTCTCACCTCTGTGTCCAGAGGACAACAACCTCCTCCTTCCCAGAAGCAGTCCGGTCATCTCCAGACGCCACAGGCCTGTCTCCTGGCACAGTGGGGACACTGACAATCCATCAAGGTAATACATACATTAAACATTAAGTACTCACTACTGAACATATTATATTCTGATGTGTTGTGGCATTAAAGATTGTGTGAGAGCAGAGAGAAAAAATCCAAGAAGAGAAAGGATAAAACAGAAACGGAGTGAATTACAACTGAAACTGGGTCCGTTCTGGTTCAAGCATCTATCTTTGAACCCTTTGATGTGCTTCAACCAAACGTTAATTGGTTCACGTGTTAGAGCTGAGGCCCTTAAAGCCTCCCCTGGACTTTGCATTTGGGCAATTGTGATGACCCAGCAGCCAAACAGAGCTGGTCATCTTATGTTAAACTTTCATCACAGAATTTATAGTGTTTATGCAGTTGTGTGTTGGTCCTGGAATAGCTCTGTGCCCTTATCTAGATCTAGCCAGCTCACAGAAGATTTACAAGGTAAAACATTGACTTTTATGACCTGAAACTTAAAATGCTCCTCTCCCTTCAGTTAAATGAATCTTATCTCTTATTGTTATTCCTCTCAATATATTGATTTTCAATATATTGAGAGGATAGATAGGTATGTCAGCTTATATAAAGATTTAAGATTAAAGCAAAAAGGTCATATTGCAAAGGCCTGAAATATGAGTCTTTTTTATGTGATTTTAAAATAAATGGATGGTAAATGTTTGAAAATCTGTAAAAAGAGCAACAACACATCAGCTTCAAACAGAAATGGAAACAGCTGCTGGTTTGTACCAAGATCCCAAGAATCCTAAAACTGTTTTGGTGGAAAAGGTGTCACTCATGTCCGAGCTGGCTGACTGTGGATAGTCCTCAAACTGGAGCCGAACCCCACTAACCAGCAGGGACAGCCAGGGTCTTTACAGGATAAAAAAATAAAAATCAATACTGAAGATACAAATAATATATTTATTATCGTTTCAACAAAAAGAAGTGTGTTCACTGCCAGTGTTACTATGACTCCCCCACTGGATGGTGCCACAGTCATGCACACAGTCTGACTTCACATTTGAAACTGACTCCAGACATTTTTGAAACAGAAGGGAGAATTGTTTTTGCTTTAGAAATGTATTTGACAACAGGTAGTAAATGTCATGAAAGCTACATGGTGGCCTACAGATTTTGGGGAAACAGGAAATGAAAGGAAACTGAAGATTGTATTTAGGTCAGACAGTAGAGACAGTCAGATAATCTGCAGTGTAAGGTGTAGTCAGACGAGAAACAGCGCATCCAGAAAATACATTCAAATCAAATAATATGAAGAAACTCAGATACAATTTATTTAGGCCCTTTGTGCTCTTTTAAGAACTGGAAACCTACTGCTGCGTACTGAGGAAAGCAGAAATGAAGCCAGTTTTCTGCGTTCTCTCTTTTGTTGAAGATACATTTATTTTTTTATTTTTTTACTTTGTGTACACAGAATCATTTGAAAAGATTCAATGAAAGTTTGGAAGTTTTGGGGGGGTCAAGTTGGCTTTTTTAAAAGAGGAGATTTGCTTTGTTTTAAGAAATCCAGCATCACAGGAAACTTCTGTCATGAAAATGTAAAGTTTTATATCTTCTCTTTCTCAATTTGTGGAATTGTATTTTATGATTGTTTATGTTGCCATCCTGTTTTTCTTTTTTTAACTAAAGTCAAATTTATTCTAGCTTGGATTCCGGGTCTCCTGCTTCTGGTTTGCTGCCTCTTGCTCAACGTGGGGGCCTGACAGTCGCCAGTGTGTCGGATCTGGAATCCAAACCGAGCTCCTGTCGCCACTCGTTGCTGCTCCAGGAGGACACGGAGTCATGCTGCGTCTCCGCCTTAACACATGTGAACCTTCTCCTTAGTGCTGGGCTCCAAATTCCCTACAGTGGACATCAGGGACTGGGTGAGGAGCACAGGGGGCGGGGTCTGCCCAGCTGTGGAGCTCCCCATTCATCAGGTAGAACAAGTTCAAGGCACAATCACATATATGTGAAAGCAGGCAAGTGCAGAATATGACACACAGAGAAAGATGTTTTATGCTTGTCATCCATTTGCCAGCCAAGTAGGATCAACCACACGCACATTTTGTTGTTATTTGAGGCGACTTAAGGTCAAGGCCGGTGTACCAATAGGGCTGCAGGTTCCAATCTGGTTTGCTGCACTTCTGTGTGAAGTTGCACGTGGGTTCTCCCTGTGTCCTCTCACGGTCCAAAGACATGCAACTTAGGTTTAATTAATAACTCTAAATTGCCCGTAGGAGTGAATGAGAGCGTGAAGGGTTGTGTCAGCCCTGTGAAAGTCTGGCGGCCTGTTCAGGATGTACCCCGCCTCTCACCCAGTCTGATGGGATTGGCTGCAGACCAGGATAAGCGGTCCAAGCAGTAATGAACAAATTAACTTAGACTTGGGACACAAATTTGCTTTGCTGTCAGAAGTTAAGGTTTAAGTTGCTGCTTCATTTGCAAAGAATGGAAGTGAACTGGGGGCTGATACTTGCCAGTGTGAAATTTGCGGCTGTGTGACTGTGCCCTTAATCTTTTCAGGTTATCTGCAGAGCCTATAGTGACTTTGTTAACATGCTCACACACTTGCTTCTGAAACCAATAAACTTTCATTTATGAATGTGTTGGCTCTACCAAAGGCCAATAAAGGTCTACCTCTTACAGAAATACAAATAATTTCAACCCTCATTTTAACTAACCTGGCTTCAACAAACCAGCATTCATTTATGTGAAAAGAGGACGTTTATTACTGTGCTTTTCCTGTGCTGTACATCAAGTACATAGTTGGTTTAAAGTGGATGGACACAGAATTCAGAGCGAATCGATTGCCTGCACACAGAGTTGCTGAACTAGTGGTTGGCAGTGAATGGTGCTCACACCACCAAAAACAGTCCTTAACAGTAGGAACAGATCTGACAGTTTAACCTGAGGGGAAACCGTCAGGTAGCTGCAACATCAAGAAGGTGTTGTCAGCAACTACCGCCATATTAGAGCAGTGCAGAGCTGCAGTTTGTTTTTGTTTGATGGCAGAAAATCTTGGATTAAAGCACACACAGTCGCTACATTTTTTTCATAGCAAATTGTGGTTTAGTGCTATTTTAATGTTCTGAATGTGGTGCATGATCAAGTTAACAAAGCTAGTGCTGGCTGCTATGTGTGACTGGAATTACAAACAAAATGAGGATGCTTACATGCTCACAATTACAATGCTAACATACCGCAGCCACCACCATTTTAAATGGTTTTAGTCATGAACCAAAGAAGTAGCAGCCTGTGGCGTAGAGGTTAGCGATTTGGCACGTAACCCCCACATGCTCACTGCTTCTAAGCGTGGTGTGTTCACTGGTGTGTTAAAGGATGGGTTAAATGCAGAGGACAAATTCGACCATGAATGTGTGATGCAAATTGCACCGAAAGCCATCCATTAACTTAAAGTTGTATCTTATGTGCATGTGTGTGTGTGTCTTTGCATGTTTTGTTAGGCCTTTCTACCTCAACACAAGACAGCAAAGACAGAAGGTGCAGCGGGATGCTGGGATGCTCTGCAGACATCTTTAAGACCAGTTGTGAGCTGGAAAAGGTGCGTTTGTTTTTTTAAAGCTTTTAGTAGACTATAGATGTTACAATAATAAGTAATATGATGAGCCAGGCAAAGAGCACATTTTGAAGCTATGCTGAGTTCAGCGTCACACTGTGTGTAGACACAGGGTCAGACAACAGATGAACATTTGGAAACAGGAAATATGTTTTCTGCCACAGTTCAGCTGATTCGGTCGTCATCACACTATTGAATCATCAATTATCATCCAATAATTTTGGGCGATTAAGGCCCCACTCTACCTTCGAGTAGGTTCAGCAGGTTTACTGGGATGTCAGTTATATTATTGTGTTGTGCTTTGTGCCCATGTGAAACCAGAATTAGCTTAACTTTGGTGTGTCACATTTTGACAGAACTTTGTCATTTAACTGACCAACTATCAAGAACTTTGCCGTCCAAACCTTTGAGAAGTAGTTTTGTAGCATTAACCGAATGAATCTGTGGCCTTTTTTGGCACCTAAATCAAATGAAAGTGAAAGTGGAATTAAAGTAAAATGAAATGAAATGGCGACCGTCCATTGAATGGGCTATGAAAAAAACATAACAACCTACTAGGAGGTAGAAAAGGCCCCTACTGGCCCCTACTTATGGGACGATAATTGCTGATAAATGACCATTCAATAGTGTGATTGAAGTTTCATCTCTTGATTTCTCTGAAAATATGAAAATGATTTCCGTCTTCTGACTCTGTCACCATGTTAAAAATGTTGTTTGACCAGTGTGTGTGTGAATGACTGTGTGTGCAGGAGAATGCTCATTTCATCGTGGTAGACATGATGCTGGAGGTGCTGGAATGTGTGAAGTGGACTCTGAGCTCTGATCAGTGGACTTCAGCGACAGACACACACTGCAACACGTGCACACACAGACACACAAGCTCAGCGCAGGACACACCAGCACATGAACAGACACCACATAAAAACACACCGCTCTCTTATGTACACACACACCAACACACACAGCAGGAAGAAGAGGAGGAAGCAGGGAACCCTGAGCATCCACCAAAGACTTTCTCTGTCCTCTCCACGGACAGTGGATTTGAAGGTAAAATTAATTTCACTGTACATTAAGATAGGAGTAAAATGACTTACTGGTGAATCCAGTTTTGTGGACTTTATGAGGAAGGATGAAGTGGATTGCACTCTTTGATGCTCCATCTGTGAACACAAACTTCCTGTGTACCATCAGCTCACAGCTGTTCACAATCACCACTAGATGGCACTAAAGGAAATGCAAAAGAGACAGACTCACTGATTAGGATACAAAAGGTGTAAACTATCAATTGCTTATATCATGATAATAAAAATGTATGGTACAGGTTTTCTGCTGAGCAGTTTCACCTCCAAAAAAATTTCACTGCATAACTAATTTCATGATACATGATTGAACCACTTGTCATAATCCATAAATGTGAACATTGAGTAATTACTGTAGAGGAAGATCTTGATTTTTGAACAGGACTGTGTGAAGCATTGCTGTAACATAACTAAGAGAGTGTATTATAATTCCCTATACAGCACTGTGTGTACAGTTTAGAGATGTTTTCTGTATTCACTCAACATTTGGATTTTTTCCCCTTTAAGTGCTGTAAAACCATATATTCTTACAGTATTTACAGTACATAAGAAGTGAAGGCATAGAGGTGTACACACATACAGTAATGTGCGACTATGTATTGTTGTAATGCATATGCCACACGTCAGAAGTGAAGTGCATTTTCAGCATTGTCATTAAAAGCTCAAAACGTACAGGGTACACTGTGATATTGACAGCATGACTCAGCATGTTTGCAAACAATGGCACAAGGACTTTCTGTCAATCTGATCGCACCGACACGTTGATTGACATGAGTATTTAATCCCTTTTGTGGGGCAGTTTGTATATATTTGAGAAATGCACTTAAGGTTGATTTAAGAATTGTGCCAAAGCAATTGAGAAAAGCTGTAACATTGGCACATCAGAAAGGGGATGAACTCAATACAGTTAAGGAACACAACATTTCTGAATATCTTATTGTGTGTTTTTATTACAGACTGTGGAGTCGACACTATGCTGACACCGAGGGATTCTCTCAGAAGGTGAGAAAATTGTGTCCCAATCTATACATTTGTTGAGCAATTGAGTTTTTGGATCCTTAGCAAACCTTTAATGCCCCATGATGCAGTGCAGAGTGGTTGGCCCAGGAGCTGGTGCTGGAATTCAGGAGGAGCTGGCTTCCCTCCAATGAGCCTCGGCGTGGACGGCAAAGCCTCCGAAGCTCACTGCAGGAGGTAAGATCAAGAGATGGAGCTTTAGGCGTAGGCGTTAAAAAAGGCCGTTTAAACAGTTAATAAATGTATGTAAATGCCTGAATGGAAGTTACAAGGAGAACTGACCTGCCTAATCAACATACCTAAATAAGTATGTTACTTTTACATGAGGGCACAAATGAGCCATGAACTGCAGTCTCCTTGTAATGGGTGTCATGTGGACCCAAATGCAGCATGACAAACAGTAATTGTTGATGACCATCATCAACCGAAGCAGCACTGTAACATACAGCAAAAGACTCAGTGTTCAAGTAGGATAAAGCCTCTGTGAGCTCGCAGTGGGTTAGCGATCCCAAACATGGTGAGCCAAATGGCCCGACCAGTAGGGACATCATGAGCGTGGGCAAGAACACACAACCATGCCCAGATGGGCTGCAGTACCATTAAAAAGCAGGGTGGAGAGCGAGGCCACCGATGTTACAGAAAAGAAGATCAGAGCCGAGAGTGTAGTCCAAACATGAACAGGATGATGAACACAGGCAAATACACTTTGTGTCATGGAAACAGGAAATCCATACAATGCCACAGGATCGGTGGAACAGACGCCAGGCGGAACGAAGACAAAACTCCTGGTCAGGGGCAGAAAGCTGAGGTTATTACCAGGGTTTCAAGACAGGCAGGGTCGGCAATGGGAAAACCATCGGAAACTTAACGCTGGAGAGTAAGACATGAATGCAATAACGGCCTGGCAAAAAGTGTGTGTAAAGCAGGAGTTATGATATTGGATGAAGAGTGATCTGAGGCAGCTGGGTGAGCAGGTGAAGGGAGTCCAGCTGATGAAGAGGGAGTGGCTGACAGGTGGAAGGAGAAGGAACTGGTCTGTTTGACCCACCTATCCACCCAAATTTCCATTGGACAGTGACTTTCTTTACGCTGCATCACCTGACTTCTTCTCTGAGCGTCAAGTGGTTTTTAAACTGACGTTTAAACCTGCAGAAATCATACAGATGGTGAACGTTGCAAAACCATTCAATGTATTTGTTGAAATGAACAATGCATTCCAATAAGCAAAATGTTTTAATAGTTTTAACCATTGCTTTCTGGCTACCATTTGTCTATAGTTCACAAACATGGGAGACAATCTTAAACTTCCCTTTAACTTTTCTTTGTTTTTTTTGCCAGTTGCCAGGCACTGGAGATGTGGCTGTGAGCAGCAGCAGCTTGGTAGAGGAGATCAGATTGAGGACCAGGATGAGAGGATCTCTGAGTTGGGCCCCTCCACGCTTCCAGATCATCTTCACTGTTCAGCCAACACTCAGGTCTTCATCACATCTGATGTAACACACGTAATATGAATACAATAAATAGATGGATAGGCAGATGTGGATGCTTACAGCTGACTGTTTCCACCTCCAGACGCAGTGAAGTTGTGGCTCTGCAGCACTTCCTGTGTGCAGGCTGTGGGACAGAGGTGGAGCCCAGTGAGTATTGGATCAGAGAGATGACATCAAGCAATCATCATTTTTTAATCATAGTACATTATTAACTCGTAGGCCAGCACTGTGTATAGAAAAGATTAGAGTGCTTTAAATAAACAGACTATTGAATGGGTAATAATGAGCAGTCATCAGCATATAAAAATGGGCAAGTAGGATCATGCTCCGCCTGCTGGTAGGCCAGTGGGTCGTTAGTAGCCCATTGAATGTGCAGTTATACTAATGGTTGATGTTTAATGTTTAGCAGCTCCCCCTATCAAGGGTTGAAATCATTACTGACTCGTGTAATTAAGTGGAGGCCAAGGCTGAAGTGACGAAGCAGAGTTTTAAACATATCAGGGGGACAAACAAACAAACCCAGGACTTTTACCCATGGGTCTGGGGTTCATGTCCAATCATGTTCAAAACAAAAGTCGACAGTGTTATTTAAAGTAATGTCAGTTAACTTCCGGCATTAACAAGCATTTATTTTACTTTTTAAACTATCTTATCTTATATAATGTCTCTCAACCCCTCCAAGTTGGGACTGTGGACCCAAACAACAGGCTTCAGGCTGTCTCTTATGTCTTATGTCAGTTCTGCCTCTTTCTGCCACCAGGGTATATCAAGAAACTGCGGTATTGTGATTATCTTGGCAGGTACGTAGATTGTCATTTGTTCTCATTCATGTATTTAAAAAAAAAAAGCCAAATGTTAATATCAGCATGGACGAGCATTGGACCTGATGGTGACACTTGATAAAAAAGTGAATTAATCACCAAAGTTATCTCAATAAAACTAGTAGTACATGAGACAAGATTCAGCAATCTACCCAGTAGTTGTTCAGCTATTTACCTCAGAACCACAAATGTTATTTTAACGGTAGCACCAGAAGAAAAATCAGACCATCAAAAAAAAAGTTAGTAGTACTCCACGAGGCATAGACCGACACGCCATCCCTACTGCAAGCATGGATAAAAAAACAGTTTATAGGGTGTAAATACATTATCTTTAACAAAAATATGATGGTCCATTTTAAATGAACCTAATTATTTTAACGTATTGTTTAATTCTTCTTAATTTGGCAGGTATTTCTGTGACTGCTGCCACAGCGGCTGTGAGGCTGTGATACCAGGTCGAGTTCTGTCCAACTGGGACTTTGGCAGGTAGTGAACAAATTCTCAGCTCATTATGGAAATCAATACTGTTATAAAAATGGCAAATATAGATGAAGCTGCCTCTGCTACTACTGACGCCAATGGGCCAACAAGTCCTCCAACCCCAGTGATCACATATGCTGTTTGTTCCAACCTTCTAAAATAACCCACAGAAGTGTGACTTTGTTCATGAGTACATAACAAAAGTGCATATGTGGCTTATATTGAGATGTATTAACATACTAAAACACGTATTTACATCATTTGAATTTCGTTATTTATTCCCCTTTTTTCACTGGGGCCGGTTCTGGGCCGGTGCCCAATTACGAACTGGTTCTTTGGTTTTCCACCACCAAAGAGCCGGCTCCTGACCGGGAAAACTGGTTCCACAGCGGCACCAACTCTTTGCTGGTCTTGAACACAGTGAACAGCTTAAGTCAGGGGCTGGGTTATCGTGGCTAACACGGCAAAACGAAAAACAGTATAATTCATTTTATTTGATATGCTTGAATGCTATGTTATTGATACAGCTAGCACTAGCGGGCTAGCTTTAACAAGCTCGCGTTAGCTTACTCAGTGTGACTAAAATTTTAATCGCAGTCCATATCGATCAAGATAATCACCAGGCACGTGTTGTACCAGTGTTGTTTGGGTGCCAGTGTTGGCTCGGAAATCCGGGTTCAGAGTGAGTTCGTAAGTTGAACCAACTGCGAACCAGCACGAGCAACGGTTCTGAACTGGCCCTGGTGGAAAAAGTGTATTAGTGACTCTAAATTGCCGGCAGGTGTCCATGAGAGCTAGAATGGTTGTGATGGTTTATGTGTTAAACCTGTGATAGCCTGGCGACCTCTCCAGGGACCTGTCATATTAACATTACTATTAATTTGATTAAAGCATGATTATTCATACAGTAAACTAAGAACAAACAGCTGTAAGGCTCAGCTCAGTAGGAAGAGAAGCACTTTCACTCTTCATTAAATATGCCTTAATAAAATGTATTTTGCAGATATCCTGTGAGTGATTTCTCCAAACAGCTACTGGAGTCAGTTTGGCATCAGCCTCTGTTTGACCTGACCTGTGTGGGTAAGACGCTCTACAGCAAAGTGAAAGAGCTCAACAAGTTCAGGGTGAGTTTAAGACTGAATTATTGGTCTTCTTTCACATGAAGGGGGCAGTATTTGACCCATCACAAACACAGAGAAGTTGACTTTGTTTTACAAATGATGTGATGGGAATGAAGGGAAACATCTAAAATAAGTTTGCTGAAGAGCTTGGTGTTTTTAAATTAAATATATGAGACTATTAAGTGTACAGATTCTTTCTTCTTTTTGTCCACTTTATATCACAGCCCAAGGGCAAGAGTAGATCTAACTATAATTACATTTGTGTATTCTGTTAATGTGCTGCTTAGGTGTATATTTGTATTCATGTACTACAGCCCTGTGGTGTGTAACAGAATCTGGAGCAAACTAAAAAAAAAAGTAGTATAAAAGTAGTAATATTTCCATGTTATGTGTTACGACCCAGCCTAGGGGTGACCTGAGTGTAACATAAATTTGCTCCTAATGTTCCCAACTCCCATAAAACAAGGGCACCAGAATAAATTGGTGTTTTTGACTGCTATAACAAACAAAACATATCTCCTTTTGGTATCTATCTTACCTAACAAATTAATATAAAACAAAATACAGGGGTTTTACCTGCCTCCCTAACACAAAACAAAAGAATGATTAGCAAAGACAACAGCTACTCACCCCTATCAACCAAAACGGCACCTAACAAAAATATCTGGTTTTTAACCATCAGACTTAATCTACCTCGTTAATATTAAACAACAAAGCACAAAGCACATGAGTTCTGGCTGGGTGTCAGGACAAAGGGCCAAAAAGAGAGAGAACACTTCAGCAGCCATCTTTTAACAGCTGTCCTGATCAGCTCCTGTCCAATCCCCACCTGGTAGACAAGAGGGAGAAAAAAGAACAGCACCTCCTACTGGGAGGGAGGATTAACCACATGTGTAGACAGAAAATAAACAACAAGACTATATGACCCATGGTCATAACAATATGCTATTTATTAAAACTGAATTATTTGGAAGTTGTGGTATAAGTTACTGGTGGCTTTCAGTGGTGTTATTCTATTGACTGTCTTTGTTCCTTGGGTTCTTCTTTATTTACCTCCTTTGTCCTCCAGGAGCTCCAGGATCATCTGATAGGCATCAAAAAGCTGCTGACAGCCTGCAGATTATCTGGAAGGTACACAGAACATTTGTTTAACAAACCATTTGATCACACATTTCTGTTTACTGCTGATAATACTTTACCTATGCAAAGACTGTAAACTGTAGTAGAGTTGCAAGCTGATGCCATGTGTGTGAAGGATCTGAAATATATGTTGCGCCATCTAGTGGCACTTTAAAAAAGGACCCAGATGCATGCAGCAATGCATGCACGGCCCAGTCACCAGATAGAATTCATGGCACTGTACATTTCTGCCAACCACAGAAACATTGGTATGAAATATACTTCAACCAAAAATCAAATCAAATCAAATCAAATCAAATCAAATCAAATCAAATCAAATCAATCAAAATCAAATAAACAAGATATTTCCCATCCGGACGTAGGGTGACTTTATGCAGGACTGCACAGCATTCAAAGCAGAATCCATACATTTCAAGGGTGTTTCTGTCTCAGGGTGATGACTGAGTTTGAACAGTTTCCCCCTCACCTGATGGAGCAACCGCACCTCTTCTCCATGGATAACCTATCCAGGCTGAAAAAGGGTCAACTGGTTACTCAGGCCAGAGCAGTGCTGCACTCTGCTATGGATCATGTGGAAAAGTGTGAGGTCAGTCTAAAGTGGGACTTTTCAAAAGTAAAATTCTGTTTTTCTATTTACATGTTTTAAAAAATGAGAATGGGCTGGGAGAAAATATAACCTGGATCTTAATAAGTTTGTTGAATTCATTTCTACGCAGCTGTGTCTGGCCCGAGGTTTTATCTGTGAGTTCTGCAGGGAAAGAGACATCATCTTTCCTTTTCAGAGAGACATATGTAAGCGGTGTCCAGGTAAGCACTTCCAAATTCTGAATACTGTTGAAAAAAAAGAAGCATTTTCCTCTAATTTTACCAGAGATCAAAAGTCTCTTTTTACAACAGAGATCTGGCCAACATGATATACAAAAAATCCCAATAAAATAGAAAAACACATTTTTAAAAAGTGGTCTCTCAAGAAAAACAACATGTCTCCATCACCAAACTCTTTATAATCAGTGGAAATGAATATTACTTCTTGAAGATTAGTCCATACCCAAGGTAAAGAAAAGGAAAAGGCAGTTTTCCCCAGATCTGTCTTTCTGTTTTAATAAAATCACCAAATGTGCTTTATTTAGCTCTCTGTTCAGTGTCAGGGACAGTGTTGGAAACTAAAGAAGAAACCAGATACATGACTGTTGTATTTAGAAACATAGCGCAGAATAATCAACTGTATTAATATTGTTTCTTATCTTACAGTGTGCAGGGCCTGCTTTCACAAACACTGCTTTGCAGAAAAGAGGTGTCCGAAATGTGCACGTATCCAATCACGGAAAAAACGTCCAGATGGATCAATGAAGTGACAACTGAAGGGCTACAGCTCAGCACTGCCCTTTAAGATTCAGCTACATTATTAACAGTATCACATAAAACACTGTTGACCATGAAATGTAAATATATTTCTTCTTCTTCTTACCAAAATAATATGTTTATTACTAAAATCTGGGAATATCATCTCACAATGTTTGATCAAAATTCAAATATTTCTTGTTTCCTGTGGAAATTAAAGTGTGATTGTTTACCCCAAGCAACAATATACTTCTGTGCAAAACCCTTTCAGTTGTCTGCAGTCTTTTTCTCTTTTGTTTTTGTATGGATGTCTGGCTGCGGGTTATCTGTGTGGTGTTTCTCAGCGTAACATTAGCTGAGATATAATCCCTCCAGAATGTTCTGGATCTTCCTCTGGGCCTCTTAACAGTTGGTCATGCTTGGAAACTTCTATCAGGAGATGTCTATAGGAGGTTCAGTGGTTCGGGCATCGAACCCTTTTCAAAGTCAAAGGAGCGGGGGCTGATTCAAAGACCCCCCCGGATGGTGAGCTCCTCACCCTTACTCTGAAGCTCAGCACAACCACCTCATGGATAAACTCATTTTGGCAGCTTGTATCTGCAATCGTGTGTATCACTGGGTTCTTTTTGTTTATATAAACCGGCATGTCTACTGGGGTGCTGCAGTTGAGTACACCACTGAAACCCCAACTCTTTTTATTTTGGGAGGCATGGAGTAGAGGCCTGTGACAGCAAGTGGAAAGGTGAAAGGGGTGAACTTCGCCAGCCAGTAGAAATATTGGATTTAAACAGTGGTTTGGTCCTGGACAAAGAGTTTATCTGCTGAAGACTTCTGTGAAATAATGAAAAATGCTTTTGTGATCAAATCATTGATAAACACAGAAAGAGATATGGGGGATACCCTAACTTAAGTAACACAACCAAGATACTAGTGAATGACCACATTAAAACATAATTCAACAAGTTTAATGAGACAAACTTAATGTAACTTCTGTGGTGGACATAATGAGCAAAACAAAAAGTAAGGAGCAGGAACTCATGTCCCAATAGATGAGTGCCTGTGTATTGTTGCCAGTGGTAGACCATAAAAAACAAGCATATTTGTACACACACACACACACACACACACA
>CAFUXE010000570.1:18412-34999 GCA_903364295.1 Serranus cabrilla | reverse complement strand
TGATGACACTTTAACCTCTGAGGTATCAGAGCAATCAGAGGTGTTAAGAAAACAAGCGTCAGCATAAACACATGATGCAGCCACCACACACCAACACCTGATGCAATTATTACTATACAGTCAACTTTTTTGTATTGATATTGTGTCTGTTATAACTTTTTGTGATTTTTGTTCAGACTTCAATATTTAATCAACAAACACTGTCAGCCACAAATCACCAGAGAATTATCAACCTATTCTGCAGCTTCTCTCAGAGAATGTTCAACTGACTGTTTTGGCTTTAGGGCCCACAGTTTTATGTTTTAGTTCACCCTCACAGCTCTCATCAGCATCTTTTTCAGGACTCTCCAACATCCACCACAACAAACCCTGCACCATACAGACACAACTGGAGATGAGCTGTTAATGTAGCAAAACATGTCACAGTTTTAGAGTCAGAAATTTACTTTTGGAAGAGAAAAGAAAAAGGATGAAATCTGGACCCAAACTAAGACGTGTAAATATTTAGGGTGTAATGATACACAGAGGTCACAGTACAGTTTATACCTGGTTTGGTTCTGTGGGAAAAACACATGCAGTAGTATTCATTTGTTTGATTCTTTTAATCCTCTTGTTGGGTACTGAGGTAACATTTTGTCCACTGACAACTTTGGCAAACTATTTTCATTATATGTGTGTGTGTGTGTGTAGTTGACCCCACTTGGACAGCAAACCAGCACACTGATATCCGTGTGTCACAGCCCGCACTGCCTGGATAGATAGATAGATATTTAACTTGTGTAAGCTGTGCGTACATGCATAACTGCACTATGTAATGTGTATATATATGTATAATATCAGCATTTGAATACATATAAATACTTGACTGTATGATATATACATACAATAGATCATATACTATGAGTATGAGAATATGCAGATAGAATATACTAAAAGAAAGAATATTATATAAATATGATGTATAATATCAATACAGTTAGTGCAGTTCATATTATCACATATCACATATGATATGAACTGTTCCAGTGTTTGGAGCCGAGTGTTGTATAGGTGCACAGGGCAAAGGTGACCGGTAGATTTAGTGCAGTTCTGTGATTGTGGCTCTGACAGACCTACTTGTATGCAGGTACCATCTCCACATCCGTCTCAAAACATCAACTTGGGCTCAAGGATGAACTGTTTACATTTTGTTGGTCAAAGGTCACTGTGACCTCACATCAGTTCCACACTTGAGAATGTGATATCTTAGAAATGCCTTGAGGGAATTTAAAAAACAAACTTGTCACCTTAGACTCAAGTTGAACTGTTTAGAATTTGGTGGTGAAAGGTCAAGGTAACTGTGACCTCATGAATTCAGAAGGTCACAGACTAGTTGTATTTATGCTACAAAACTACTTCTCTAAAGTTAGAGGGAAACGTTGCTGGTTAGGTGTTTTCAAAGATAGTTGAAGTGAAAACAAGTTTCAAGACTGAGGTAACAACTTAGCCTTGGCCTGAAAGCAGAGGTCTTTTCATTCTCTTATACTCAACTCATACTCTGACTATTATTATGAGTATTCATATTCCGTCTGTTATTACTGCAACTGTTACGACTGCTGTTTTCTTATTCAGTTTTCCATCACCACAACCACTGTCATTAGTGACGGACATCAGTATAATGTTAGTGCTATTCTATTGTCATTTTAATGATGTTGATCTCTTTTGTATTATTATTACACGTTTGTCCGTCCTTGGAGAGGGATCCCCCTCTGTTGCTCTCCTTGATAAGTTTTTCCTTTCCTCTGAACTTTTAAGCCTTTCGGAGCAAATTTGTGATTCTGGGTTAAAGAAATGCAATTTTAATTGAATTGAGAGAGAGATAGAGAGAGAGGGAGGAAGGTTTCAGGGAAAGTGATGAAGATGATGGTGTGATGTGCACAGTGAGGAGGGAATCATCAGAGTCCAAAATACACAGAGGAGAAAAGGAGGGGTGGGATTATGAGAATGTGAGAGAGGAAAATCAGTTACATGACTCAGTTTGTTCAGAAAGCTGCCAGAGCTGCAGCTATCTGCAGAGATGGAGGTTGAGGATGTTAAGGAGCTCTGTTACCCAGAATTCCCCAATATCTCCTGTTGGAAGCCACAGTCTACATTTTTCTTTATCATTGCAATGTATTCCACCTCTGCGCTCACTGTTGTCTTCAACCTGTTCATCATCATCTCAGTCTCCCACTTCAGGCAGAGATTAACTTTTTAGTTTCTCTTTACAGGTTTTGTACTTTAAACATGTGAAGAACTGCTGTAGATTAAGAAGAATTGTCTTTGAACTGGTTCTGAATAATGTTGCTCCTCTAACACTCGTCTTATATTCTGTCTTCCTGACTGCACATTAATATTTAAGTCCACTGTGACTCTATATTGTAATTTAAATTGTCTAAACTCAGATATGTTCACTGAATATGTTGCTGATCAGAAAGCATCATCATAACTTAGTTTTTTTAACAGTTGTTTGATGTTTTGGTGATATTGTTATGAGGACTGTTTTGTAGAATGATGCTTTTCTCTTTTCCTCCAGGCAGCTCCACACACCCACCAACATCCTCCTCCTCTCTCTGGCTGCCTCAGATTTTCTTGTGGGCCTCCTGGTGATGCCATTATATACAATATTAATGAGTAACTGCTGGATGTTTGGTCTCCTCATGTGTTCTCTCTTTAGGTTTTTGTCCGACATCATTCTCTCTGCCTCAGTAGGAAACATGGTGCTCATATCAATTGACCGATATTTGGCTATTTGTGACCCTCTGCATTACACCACCAGAATCACTGTGAGAAGAGTTCAATTCTGTGTTTGTCTGTTATGGATCGTTTCTGTAGCCTATAATAGTAACTATGCTGTTATGCATACTTACCAACTTTTTACTATGATACTCTGCATGGGACATTGTTTCCCTTTAGCTAATAAAACTGCCGCTTTACTTGATCTGGCTTTAAATTTTGTTGTTCCTGTCTTTGTCATCGTAGTTTTGTATACGAGAATCTTTGTTGTGGCTGTGTCTCAAGCTCGTGCCATGCGCTCTCACATTACAGCTGTCACAAAGCAGATTTCAGTGACTAAAACAGCAAAGAAATCTGAGCTGAAAGCAGCCAGGACTCTTGGTGTTTTGGTAGTTGTGTTTCTAATGTGTCTCCTGCCAACTTACCTTGTATCTTTAGTTAAGTTGAAATCCCGTAATCTTTCAATTGATTTGTTTGCTCAGTATCTGTACTATTTAAACTCTTTTCTAAACCCTATGATTTATGCCTTGTTTTACTCCTGGTTCAGAAAAGCCGTGAAAATAATTGTTAGTCTTCAGATACTGCAGCCTGGCTCCTGTGAGGCCAACATACTGTAAGAAGCTGTGAAAGGAGAACAGGATGAAAATCCTGGAAATCCTTACAGGAAATTACTGTTGATGTGATAAACTGTTATACTGTGTAAATGGAAGTTATGTACAAAGCTCATGCTGAATGCAGGACGGACAGAAATGGACATGGCATCCCTATATCATCCTATACATACCAAATGTATGTAGGCTTGGATAATTACAGACTCATGAATAGAATGAACTTTAGAGAGCTTTCAGAAGATGTATAGCTTTCCTACATATATTAACAGTAAGGGGGTTTCTCAGCAGTTTAGAGAACAGAAGTACTCGCCGTTGAAACACTGAAAATACAGAAATCTCCCAAAATGACCAAAGTTTTTGATCAAATCAGAGCATGGATTTGTCTGTGTTCTTCCAAAGATCTTGTCCTATTCTGGGGGGTTTCTGACCCTTTTTTTTCATCAATTCCTGTTATAAAAAATAGCAAAATCCAGCACCAAATGTGTGTAACCAATACTATCAACCAAGAAACTGCAGTAAATGTGCTGATAACAACCTGCTGGACTAAGGTACAGTAGGCCCTTAACAGCCTATACTGATGGGGTGATGACCAATGATTCAATAGTGTGAAAACATATTTCCGGTTTCAAAATGTTTATCTATTATCCGAACGTGTGTCAGCAAACGCTGAACTCACCGTAGCTTCTTATCGTGATAAATGAGAGGTTAATCATTTCTATTATTTTACATCTATAGTCTAGTAAAAGTGTTCACAAACAACCAGACCATTACAGCTGACAACCGGTCTTTAAAAAGTCTGCAGAGAATTCTGGCATTCAGCTGCACCTTCTCTCTTTGCTGCATTTTGTTGAGGTAGAAAAGCCTGCCAAAACAAACACACACACACACACACATGCTCAATGACAACAACTTTAACAGTTAATAGGTGGCTTACGGTGCACACAGTCAAGGTTCAAAGAAGATAAGGTGTAATAACTTCAGTTTGTTCAATACTTTTGTTAAAGACCAAAAATATTTAAAATGGTCGTGGCTTTGGTATGTGTAATATAGCAGCAAATCACATAGCAGCCAGCCATAGCTTTGTTTAAAGGACTGTGCATGTCATTGAGAACATTAAATTAGCGCCAAACCACTCTATTTGCTATGAAAAAATATATTCAGTCACTTTCCCTCGGTGTGTGTTTTCTGCCGACTAACAAAAACAAGCTGTCGTCGAAACCGATCCTGCCGATCTTGCATGTTAGTACATGTTTTTCCCACTTGCTGCCACTCTGCACTGTATTCAAATTTTTTTTATTCTAAACTTGTCAAAAAAATAAACCCTTTAAAAACTTAAAATTCTGCGCTTTTGAGTTTTTCTAACTGAGCTAGTCTGCATTTTTTCATTCTCTTATCTGGAGTTTGGTCACAGCTATTCCCTTTCAGGCTTATAAATCACAAGTAACCGTAAAGTTTGTTAGCTAACATGCATGAATGAGTTAACGGCTATGACAGTGTTTGTGCAGACTTGTCAACCGCAGAGAGATACCATCCCTGGCCTGATCTGGACCACTGAGGATGAAGACAACGCCTTAGAATAGAAAAAACTCATGTTAGGAGAAGGAGGAGTTAACCCTATAAATTGGTCCAGGGTTTATGAGATGGGGCCGATCACAGACTGCTCTGCTCGGGAGAGCTGACTTTGACCCAGAGATCTCTGTTGTACATTTTGAATCATTGTAATCAAAAAATTGGATGGCATACTGAGACCTGAAATGTATGCATCCTCGTCTTCTTTTCCTGTCAATCAACCAACGTGTGAAGAGAGCAGTGGGATTGAGGTAATTATTTGTTTGTATATCTGCGAAGGGAGAACATGCCATTTGCATTAGTACTCTAAAGTCTTAGTTGATATTGTATCATAAATTACCTGGTAGAATTTTACTTCTCTCTTCAACACTTGAACATCTCTATCAGCATGTACATAGATGCTGCTGGACACAGGACCAACAAGAATGGACCTTACATACCAAATATACTATAAGTAGTTCTAGCAAAAAAAAATAGGATGAGTAACTGAAAGTTAAACCAAGCCTTTTTTTGTTTGCATTAATATTTATTGAACATTAGTACAAATGTCCAAATTCACAGTCCTCGTCAGCATTTGGTTTGTCAGATGCATCAAAACTGCACAATCATAAAGATCTGGGCAGTTTTGACAAAGTGCCAAATTGTGGTTGCGAAATTAGATCATCCTTAGACCAAAAGTTGTCTAAGGAAAACCAAGGACAACCAAAGATATCCAAGGCTCATTGATGCACAGGGGTAGTGAAGGCTCTGGCATTTCATCTGAACTCAGAAAAGAGCTACTATTGCACAAATTGCTGAAAGTTTGTAGTCAGTATGGGAAGAAGACAAGCCGGCTGAGGCAGGGTAATGCCTGGGTAATGATCTGCTGATTGACCTTGGGTCCAGCCATTCATGTGGATGTTCCTTTGACACAAACCACCTAACTAAGTATTGTTACAGACCCCTTCATGGAAACTGCAAAAATTTTGTAGGAATGGTTTGAGGAATACAACAATGAGCTGAAGTCATTGACTGCCTCTAAATTCCCCAGATTGCAATCTAATTGAGCATATGTGAGATGTGCTGGAAAAACAAGTCTTGGAGGCCCCACCTCATAATTTAAAGGACCTGTTGCTAACGTTTCTGTACAAGACACCACAGAACACCTTCCCAACTGCTGACTGGCTTAAACGAAGTATTCCGGCTACTGAACCCTGCCCACTTGAGAGTGCCACAGCCTCATTACATGCCTTCAAAATCTAAATTTAACCTGAGTTTGTACGCTTGAACTGGACGGTGCTCTCACAGACATATCACTACTACTGCATGAGACATACAACCGGGCATCATGTCCACACCTGACAGGTAACAGCAGAAACATACAGAAAGGATTAATTTAAGTAGCCAGGCAATATTTCAACCTCAACCACACTACCAAGAGGCAGCAGCTTAGCTATCATTGTAAATGGTAGTGGACTCCAATTACATAGCACTAATCTAATCTTTGCAACCACTCAAAGTGCTCATTCAACCATTAACACACATTCATACTGGTGCTACCTGCCACCATTGGGAATTCATTCAAACACAGATGAACGCAGCATCGGGAGGTTTCCGTATCTTGCCCAAGAATACTTTCACATGTAGGCTGCCATGGTCAGAGATCAAACCGCCAACCTTCAGATTAGTGGGCAACCGCTCACAACGGAGGTTACGCATGTAACCATGGTTCTGGGAATTCCTGGATGACTGCCAGTAGCAGTAACAAAGTGGATATATGTCCTCTCGCTCCGAGCAGGTCGAAATTATATGTGAACAAAGTTGCATGAGTGACATAGGCTACCTGAGAGTCTATAAATATGAGGTGGTAGCCTGCAGCCGGTCTCTTATGAGCTTCTCGCCCCGGGGACAAGGGGTTACAAGTGACCGGCATGACTGGCAGTCATCCAGGAATTCACAGAACCATGGTTACATGAGTAACCTCCGTTCTGTTTCATTCCTTCCTGACTGCCAGTAGCAGTAACAAAGTGGATGACTCATACCAGCAATGTCAGGAGTAACCGACACCCACCTACTGGTTCACCGTCGATGTCAATGGCAGGATAGCTGATGCCAGGGCAGATCCTGAAGCCACATTAAGGCTATAAAACCTTGAAAAAGTACAAGGTGCCGACCAGGACGCAGCCACCCAAATCTCAGATAGTGGCACTCCCTACATTGCGGCCCAGGATGTGGATACACCCCTGGTAGAATGGCTGCCAGGGGGCTGGTCTACCAGCTGCCTCATAAGAGTGTTCGATGGCCTCCACCACCCAGTGAGAGAGCCTGTGTTTTGAGAGTACATGCCCCTTGTTCTTCCCACTGTAGCAGATAAAAAGCTGCTCCGAGCGTCTTAAACTCTGTCTTGCAGCAATGTGCAAACGTAATGCCCTGACCGGGCACAGGCAACTGCCTCTTCCCTCCACCTCAGACGTATCTGGGGGAGAGTGGTATGCCTCCAGCTCTATGGCTCTACAGGAAGGAGACGCCACAGTGTTACCCCCGAGCCCTCTGCCTTCCACCTAAGACACACAGGGCTAACAGAGTGCATGGAGCTCACTCACACGCTTGGCTGTTGTCACTGCCAGGAGAAATGCAGCTTTCCTTGACAAACATCTCATGGTTGCTTTTGTCAAAGGCTCAAAGGGTGGACCACTCAAGGCTTGCAGGACAAGGGGCAGGTCCCATTCTGCAACGCGCCGACTGACTTACCATCAATACGGTCATGATTCACTGATATGGCTGCTACATGGATCTTCAAGGTCGAAGCAGCCCGTCCAGCCTCAAACAGATACTGCAGGTACCGCAATACGTCCGGTACGGGGCAAGAGACTGGTTCAATCCCTTGGTCCTTGCACGATGAGGAAAAAACTGCCCAGCAGCTCCTGTATGTTGTTCTCGTGGAAGGAGCCCTAGCACTGTGCAGCGTCTCAACAACTGAGGGCTTCTGAGGGGCCATACCCAAAGCTGGAGGAGCCCCGGAGATAGATGCCAAACTTCCCCGTTTAGCTGGGACAGGAGGTCGGTCCTGATTGGTAGCCGCCAAGGACCTCCATCCAAGAGGATGAGGAGCATGGGGAACCAAACCCTTGATGGCCACCTGGGAGTCACCTTGAGAACCCTGTGGTGTGACAACCTCACCCTGTGAAGTGTGTGGGCTATCAGAGGGATCGGGAGAAACGCGTAAAGAAGACCCCTTGGCCAGGGGTTGGCAAGAGCGTCCATCCCAAGTGGGGCACTGGGCTCCACCAAGGAAAACCACAGGCGAGCATGAGTTGTGCCCTCTGAGGCAAATAGGTCGACCTGGGCCTCCCCGTACCGATCCCAGATCATCTGCACTACCTGGGGGTTCAGTCTCCACTCTCCCGGGGGCAGCCTCTGACGTGAGAGGTAATCCGCCACCGAGTTTGCTCAGCCTGGGAGGTGCATCGCCCTTAAGGAGGCCAGACGTGGATAGGCCCATTCCCACAGACTCCTGCAGGGACCCCAATGACCTTGTGCCGCCTTGATGGTTGACATGAAACACTGCCGAAGTGTTGTCTGTCCGAATCAGGACATGCTTGTCCCTGAGAAAGGGCAAGAAGTGCCTCAGTGCCAAGAAGACAGTCCGGAGTTCGAGGACATTGATATGGCACCCCCTCCACTGAGGACCCCATAGTCCCTGAACCGACCTCTTCTGCCACACCGCCCCCCAACCGTGAGGTGTGGCGTCTGTTGTAACCACCTCTCGTCTCGCCGGGACTGAGCCGAGGGGGACACCCTGCGATCTCTCCACTGTTGGAGATGCCCTATGCATTTCTGAGTTACCTTGATTTTGACCCGCCTGTGTATGCGTGGGTCCATGTGAAGGCTGTTGTACCACCTCTGCAAGGGCCGTAGATGCAGCAGCCCCAGGGGTGTGATGGCAGTGGCCGATGCTAACAGCAGCCTAAGCCAAGTCTGGACGGTCAGCCTTGCCCTGGGATGGAAGGACTGGAGGAGGAGCTGGATTCTTTCCACCCGCTCCATAGTGGTACGTGCCTGCATGGAGACCCAATTCAGAGACATGCCGATGAAGGCAGTCTGCTGTCTCGGATGAAGCTGGCTCTTTTCCCAATTCACGGATATGCCTAGTGCCTAGACATGAGTAAGGACCCTGTGTGTGTCTCGTTCTGCCTCTCGGAACGAGGGGGTGCAAATCAGCCAGTCGTGGAGGTAAGGGAGGATTTTTCCTCCGTCCAGACACAGAGATGTTAGCGCTGCTCTCACGCATCTTGTGAAGGTGCGAGGTGCCAGGGACAGTCCAAAGGGGAGAACGGCAAAACGTAGTTACTGTCTGTGTTCTGGGTGGATTGGTACATGAAAATAGGCATCTCTGAGGTCTATGGAGGTGAACCATTCCCCTGGAGTGATAGCCTGAAGGACATCTGTTGTGCGTAGCATCCGAAAGGGAAGCACTTTCAGATACGCGTTCAGCCTCCTCAGGTCTAGTATAGGTCTGAACGAGCCGTCCTTTTTCGGAGTGAGAAAATACATTGAATAAAAACCCTTGTGTCGAGCATGAGGACTCACCGGTGTGATAGGTCTCTTGCCCAGGAGTGTGCTTATCTCCTGCGACAAAATACGAGCCTTTGCTGGGTCTGTGACCGTGGTCACCCTGACCCCTGAGGGTGGAGGGGTAACCCTGTGACATTGTCTTTAAAACCCATGCGTCTTGTGAATGGGCTGTCCAGTAGTCTAGGTGCTGCTGTGAGAGTCTGCCCACCGCCGACCCCAGATCCTCAGTATGTGCCCTGAGGTTTATTTGGGGGCTTGGGGGGGCACTGGTCACTCGCTGGTGTCGGCGAGATGGGGGACGGGCCCTCCTGGGCTGAGGCCAGACACCTGCAGCAGGCAGGCTGTGTGGCCAGGGCTCCGGTGCAGGGTGTAGCTGCTGTGCATGGCGTGGGTCCACGCTGGGCCGGGGCGCCCCAGGTTTCTGAAGCCTGGCTTGATTGTTTCCTGTGTTCCAAGGCTTGTTCTGCTTCCGGCCCGAATAGTTGGCTCGGCACAACCAGAAGCTTCCGCAAGGCATGCCTGCAGTCATCAGACATAGGCGCCTGTGTGAGCCATACCTGACGTCGGGTAACCACCAGAGTTGACATTAGCCTGCCAAGCTCCCTGGTCATGAGCCCAAAGGCGTGGAGACGTCATCTCCCTCCCTTCACATTCTGGCTGCACCATGGTGGACTGGGCGAGGAGGACTGAGAGGGAGTTTCCGATGCACGCCATCCGGGAAGCCGTGTCATAGGCCCTGGCCTGGGACAACGTGCATTATCCTTAACCACCTCATTCGGTGACAGGACCGGTGAAGCAATGCACTGATCCACTGGAGGCATTTGAACCAGGCCATGGTGGGAGGGTGGGAGCCCACACCAGTTCTCTGAGCTGCTCAATTTCAGCCCTCAAGTCTGCCATCTCCTGGCGCGAGGGAGCCTGCTCCTTTGCCCTCTTGCGTTCAGGGCTTCTGTGCCCTCCCTGTGGCCGTCCCCGGCACCCTCCCCCCTTTTTGCGGGGACCAGGGCTCCTGCCAGAGGGTAAGAGGTCATCCCCAAACAGGGCCCTCCACCTGACGTAGCCTCTACTCTCTCACCTAGAGAGGAAGGATGCTGCAGTTGATGCACGGGTTTGCCGGAGCTTCTCTAAGGTGGCCAACACCCAAGCACTTGGGACACAATTTGTGTCCATTCTCAACCTGAAGATGGACTCCGCAGAAACGGAGCAAATGTCACCATGACATAAATACATTCAATGACGAAAAACCATATTTGGGAAAAATGTATACAACCTATACTTTTGAGTATGTCATGTGGCTCAGTGAGGCAGACCTGTGACACACTGAAAAAACATTCTCAGATCCCACACAGGAAGAAATCAACAGTCTGTGAAGCTTAAATAAAACAGCATCAGAAGTTGCTGAATTCAATACAGACAGTCGCATTCACTGTCACAAACACCACAAAGATGTTACTCATCTACATCTGTCTCTGAGTTTCATCACACTTGGAAAATCATATGCATGGGAGAGAGAACAGTCAACAAGCAGTTCAAAACAGTTATCAGCTATTACTTGACGTCATGCCCCTCTACAGATTAAGAGCATTTCTGATAAATGAGCATATTATTCCAAAATTTAGAAAATAAATGATGAAATGTGACATTCAAAACTCGGAAACACAGAAATATGATCTAATTCTCACCAATTTAATTTTGATCCTTGCACAGCTTCTCTACAGTATGTTGGCCTCACAGGAGCCAGGCTGCAGTATCTGAAGAGTAACAATGAGTTTCACTGCTTTTCTGAACCAAGAGTAAAACAAGGCATAAATCAAAGGGTTTAGACAAGAGTTAAAAGTGTACAGATACTGAGATAAGTATATACCTGAATTAGTAATGAGTTCATCTCCTGTGAAAGCTACAAAGTAAATTGGCAGGAGACACATTAGAAACACAACTACCAAAACACCAAGAGTCCTGGCTGCTTTCAGCTCAGATTTCTTTGCTGTTTTAGTCACTGAAATCTGCTTTTTAACAGCTGTAATGTGAGAGCGCATGGCACGAGCTTGAGACACAGCCACAACAAATATTCTTGTATACAAAACTATGATGACAGACACAGGAAAAATAAAGTTTAACAATAGTTGAATGTCAACGCCAGCATTTTGTGCTAAATTGGCACAGCTTCCAAAGCAGCTCGGATACAAAAGTTGTTGGATAAGAAGCAACACAAACCAGGCAACATTATAGGCAACAGAACAGAACCATAACAGACAAACACAGAATTGAACTCTATTCACAGTGATTCTGGTGGTGTAATGCAGAGGGTCACAAATAGCCACATAGCGGTCAACTGATATGAGCACCATGTTTCCTACTGAGGCAGAGAAAATGATGGAGGCCAAAAACCTAAAGAGAGAACACCCAAAGTCACCAAATATCCAGCAATGATTCATTAATATTGTTTGTAATGGCATCACCAGGAGGCCCACAAGAAAATCTGAGACAGCCAGAGAGAGGAGGACGATGTTGGTGGGTGTGTGGAGCTGCCTGGAGGAAAAGAGAAAAGCATCATTCTACAGAACAGTCCTCATAACAAAATCACCAAAAAATTAATTTGTTCTTTCACTACTGAAAAACCTAAGTTTTGAGTTTGGTTAATTTCTGATCAGCAACATATATAGTGAACATTTGTTAGTGTAGACAATTTAAATTAGAGTATAGAGGTCACAGTGGATTTTTGCATTAATGTGCAGACAGGAAGACAGAATATAAGACGAGTGTTAGACGAGCAACATTATTCAGAACCAGTTCAAAGACAATTCTTCTTAATCTACAGCAGTTCTTCACATGTTTAAAGTACAAAACCTGTAAAGAGAAACTAAAAAGTTAATCTCTGCCTGAAGTGGGAGACTGAGATGATGATGAACAGGTTGAGGACAACAGTGAGCACAGAGGTGGAGAACATTGCAATGTCAAAGACGAATATTTCAAAAGTATACACTGTGATCCAGCAGGAGATGTTGGGGTATTCTGGGTAACAGAACTCCCTATCATCCTCAACCTCCATCTCTGCAGATAGCTGCAGCTCTGGCAGCTTTCTGAACAAACTGAGTCATGTAACTGATTTTCCTCTCTCACATTCTCATAATCCCACCCCTCCTTTTCTCCTCTGTGTATTTTGGACTCTGATGATTCCCTCCTCACTTTGCACATCACATCATCATCTTCATCACTTTCCCTGAAAGTTTCTCTCCCTCTCTCTCCTATTCCGGTTGTTGTTATCTACTCTCATTTACTTTTCTCTTTTCCTATTACTGGCCAGTTTATTATTTTTTCAGATATAAAATCAGTGTTTACAAAGTTTTTACACAGTTCCAGTACTGTTGAATGCAGCACTGAGATGCAGTAATACTAAGAGTGAAATTTAGCTTCAGATGTCACTGAAGGCTTTAACAAGAGCAGTTGCTGTTCCTGGTTCCCAGTATTTCTCTGCATGTAGACAATACATTATGACATGGTTTGTATCAATCTATTTCTTCGATCTTCCAGCTGTATGGGTTGTCTGTAATATCAGCAGTAAACAGGGCCGGCCCGTGCATATCTGCCGCCCTAGGCGAAAAACAATTATGCCGCCCCTAAGCCTACATTTGCAACGTACTGGTCCATACCAGCAACAACACACAAACTGCAATGTGTCATAAACAAAGCAAAAACCAACAACAACACACAAACGCCAATACGTTATAACGCAAAAAGTGTAGTGCAACGCTAGTGTGTTTAAAGTGTCAACAATAAAATATGTATGACGCAATATGCGGGCATTTTGCGGATCCATATACAAATAATGAACCAAACCACAGGTCTGCCTAATAACTCCAATAATCTGGTTCCAAAACATTTACAGCAATTCACTAAATAATAACAGTGCAAATCTCTCCAACACACCACGTTCTCATATGCATCAAACACAGACACATAGCAACCACATATAATCAGCAACTTAAAAGGCTAAAGAGTAGCTAAATAAGCTTACCTTTCAGAAGTGTAGGTGGCGGCCCTTCATCGCAGCAAAGTTCTTAATTGCTTCCAGGATCATTCGAAATATACTGACCTTCTCGGTGGCTTGGCGGTAGATTTGAAGCCAGGCTGCGGGCTGCTGCCGTCTGCTGTTGTGGCAATGATGCTAACATTTGCACCGGTGAGAGGTGTGCTAACGTTAGCGGTCGGTGACGCACTTGGAGGCTTGTTGTCATCCTTACTAGAACTCCCGGGATCAATGTATTGAAAAAAAAGAATCCCTCTGTTTTTGGAGAGCTTGCTCCTTCAATATCCTCTTCTTTTTGTATTCCGAACCAGATCATTTTGGTCGTTTCAACATCATTACCGCCCCTCCTCATACTGCAGTTTTTCAGAAATACCGGTAGAATCAAAATCGTTGGCGGCAGCTACGATTGGCTGTAAGAGCTGGGGGCGGGATTTGTGTGAGTGACGCGGCTAGAGCCGGCCACAGGTCTAGCATGATTGACACATGTCTCAGCAAATCATACAGAACGCGTAGGGTAGTGAGCTTAGAGTTAGTTGATTTTGCTCATGAGTTGGCCCCGGTTGGCCCACATTTCGCCGACCTCGTCAAAGTGCCGCTCTAGGCAATCGCCTAGTTCGCCTATATGCACGAGTCGGCCCTGGCAGTAAACCATAATAAATGTGTCACTTTTCTGTGTTTCAGTGCAGCGACACAGATCCTGAAAACTCGACGTATGTAGAAATGAGGACAGCTCCTCAGCCGAGGGTTCATCCCCGGGACGTTTACTGTGTAGCTGACTCTTCCTCATGCTGGATGTCAGCAGACAAAACGTGCAGCTGCTGCAGTACTGAAGATCACCAGCAGAGGGAGACGGATCTCAACATCCTGCCAGACCCTCTCTGCTGCACAGTGTTATGCATTATGATATCATCATATTATTGGAAATGGATGTGAATGAGTCTTTATCAATTTCAACCTTTTTAATATGTCTTCTACTGTATATAATGCTTACAGATGACACACATTCATCTGTTTAGTTTACGGGACAGCTTCGGTAAAATAAAACAAAAAAACTTTCTATTGAAGAAAATGCTGCAGGTGAAAGTGCGACAATGCAAAACATCTGCACTTTAAATTATACTTCTACTATTGGTTTAATTGTGTTTTTAATGTACTTTATGTCATGCTGTAACATTTGCATTGTTTTTTTGTTCACACACTTGTACATTACAATGTTAATACTATTATCAAAATATATCTTTATTATTAGTATTATAATTATTATACATAGTGCTGGATGCTAGTTGCTACTGCAGAGTGACCGTGCAAGGGCACGTACAATACAGAGTACCAAATACTTCCTCACTCACATTTCCATCTTGAAATCTATAGTGTTGAAACATGTATAAATGTGCTTTTCTGGAAGAAACTGTCAAACTTTGCACTCTAATCTGGTTCTTATCGGTTTTAAGGAAGGTCTCAGTATGAGGAGAAAATGCCCTTTAGACCTGCAACTTAGATAGAGGTAGTAGGCCCCAAATCTTCATTAGACAACTTTTCTGCAAAGTCACTGAAGTTTGAACACTTTCAGTTACAATCAAGCTAAGTTAAATATAAGTTTTAACAATTCAACGAAGCTAAATGTCCCTATCTTTCAGTTGATCATTGGTTACAAGTAAATGTTTGATTTGCCTTTTTTATGGCCAATTTTAATCTTTTTATGTCTTGTTTGTCTGACTGACTGAGATGTATCATAAGACTTCATGTTGGCGGGCTCCCCTTCTCTACAGTATGTTGGTATCACAGGAATCAGCCTGCAGGATCTTTAGTGTAACAATGATATTAATAGATTTTCTGAACCAGGGGTAAAAAAAGGCGTAGATCAGAGGGTTCAGACAGGAGTTAAAATAGAACAAACATATCACAAAGGCAGCAGATGAAGCATTGAGCAAAGTGTCCTGGCCCGTTAGTGCAACACAAAAATACGGGCAGAAACATATCAAAAACACAACTACAACAACACCAAGAGCCCTGGCTGCTTTCAGCTCAGATTTCATGGCCGTTACTTTCACTGGTTGTTGTATTGTGACAGTTGCAATTTGAGAGCGCATGGCACGAGCCTGAGACACAGCCACAACAAACACTCTCAAATACAGAACTATGATGACAGTGACAGGACAGAGAAACGTAAAAAAAAGATCTGCAATCCCTGCAGCATAATCAATAACAACCACACACTCTCCAGCACAGGAGTTATACCTGCCTAGTTGTGTTAGATTATCCTTCATTGTTAGGTTATTATATAAAACAGAGCAGATCCAACAGAGAGAAACACATACTTGAGCTGTATTATGCGTGACTTTGGTGGAATAATGCAGAGGGTCACAAATAGCCAAATAGCGGTCAACAGATATAAGCACCATGTTTCCTACTGAGGCCGAAGTAATAATGTAGTCTACTACATTATAAAGAATACACATGAGATCACCGTGGTACCAGCAGCCATCTATGAGCATAATTTGAAAGAAAATGAGGGGGCCCACGAAGAAATCTGAGACAGCCAGAGAGAGGAGGAGGAAGTTGGTGGGAGTGTGCAGCTGCCTGGAGAGACAACAGAGAAACAAACACATTATTATTCAGTGAAAATGATTATACCAGCCGATACAAAGCCATCAATGAAACACAAAAACACAATTCACTTAAAGTGTGAGATGGAGATGATGATCAGCATGTTTAGAGTTGTAGTGAGCAGAGATATGGAAGACAATATAATGTAAATGAGCACAGTTGCAAACTGAGGACGCTGGGTCTTCCTGCATGAAATGTTGCTCAGTTGTGGAAAGCAGAGTTCAGTGTCTTCCAGAGTCTCCATCATCAGAGGTTGGAGAGGTTGCTGAACTCCGGCAGCTCTCTGACTGCAGTTGTCTTTCACGTTCTCATATTGGATTTATCTCTCTCCTCCCCATCCACTCTCCCATCTTTTCCTCTAGAGGTATTAAGCTGCAGTAAGTCTAGACAGGTCATTGGTGTTTTGTTCCCTTCATCCATCCCCCCCGACCCTAACCTCTTCCTATTATTCCGTTCATCCATCCC
>CAFUXE010000570.1:0-18324 GCA_903364295.1 Serranus cabrilla | reverse complement strand
CCTCGACCCTAACCTCTTCCTATTATTCCCCTCATCCATCCGACCCTGGCCTCTTACTATTATTCCCCTACCTTCCCTAGACTTATGGAATGAAATGCCCATTCATCAGTGTGATAGCATTCTGAGTGGGTGTAAGAGGTCCAGGTGGTCTAGGTGAGAGAAAGAAAGACAGTGGAATCTCCCATTGTTTGGACTTTCTTTTACTCGTCCATTTCAGTTGCCTATGAGTTTGTTGATGTAACAAAGCAGTTGTTATCAACCAGCCATGGCTACCTGTTTAGGTCATTCTCTAAGATTTAACTTTGTGAAATTAACATGTGGGTGAATAATGTTTCCATCAATCAGGGGCATTTAAAACTGTATGCATGTGTGTTTTAAGTTGATGGCAGTAAACATTGTGTGTATATGAGTAAGAAGTTGGGGCCCTCTGTCTTTAAACTATTTCTTCTGGAGGCAGCTTTTACTGTCATGAGATGGCTCTAATTTTCAAAATTTTACTCATTCTGATTGATTTTGTTTACTATAGTAGTGTCCATGCATCATGTATGAAACATTGTGTGTGGCCTGATAAACAGTATTAAAATATATTGTGCTTTGATGAAAACATCAATAAAAGTTTGTAACTTGTTGTAGGTTGCATCATGTGTTTATTATTTGTCTCCTCACAGAGTTTGCATAATGAGCTGTTGTGTATTTTTGAATGTCTCACCTCTGTATGTGACGATCCCTCTGAGATTATGAGGGAGTTATGAGTTTGCAAACATTGGACATGAACACAGGAAGCTGTGAATACCTACCGAGAGCGGGAGCTATCTGTGGATGTTTGTTGTGTTAAATGCCTGGCATGGTTACAGTCCCATGTGCTTCAGTCAGTGTGTGTGTGTGTGTGTGTGAGAGAGAGAGAGAGAGAGAGAGTGACTGACAGAAAGATGTTGTAATTATTACAACTACAGTTTACTGACGTTTTCTACCTCTAACTTTTTGTCAATGTAAGTTCTGGTCAGTGTTTTCTCCAGGAAATCAAGAATTGCTTCTTTTTGTTACACATTTAGATACCACATGCCCAACTTCCACTGGTGTAAATGAAAAGTTTTCCTGGAGGTATGAGGTCTATTAAACTGTTTAGTTTGCCACCCCATCAAGGTCTCCATCAGATGGTGGAATCATTCCTGCATACCGGCAAAGACAGAAATGTAAACATCGCATTATCGGGACAGAGAGGGGCTGCTGCGTTCGTATGTGTGCGTGCAAGGGCACGTACAATACAGAGTACCAAATACTTCCTCATTCACACTTCCATTGTGAAATCTATAGCGTTGAAACATGTATAAATGTGCTTTTCTGGAAGAAACTGTCAAACTTTGCACTCTAATCTGGTTCTTATCGGTTTTAAGGAAGGTCTCAGTATGAGGAGAAAATGCCCTTTAGACCTGCAACTTAGATAGAGGTAGTAGGCCCCAAATCTTCGTTAGACAACTTTTCTGCAAAGTCACTGAAGTTTTAACAAACTAGTAAACTTTTGATTTGCGTTTTATATGGCCAATTTGGGACGAATGTACCTTAATCAAAGTATGACCTCAGACTGTTTGCAGCTGCAGTTGGGATAATAGTTCAAACTTGAGGCCATGGCCCTGGCTCTGCCTCCTGCACGAGCTCTGGTTCCTCCCCTAGAACCAGTTTATCTTACCAAGGGTCAGCACACCTCGGTTCCCAAGTCTGTTCCCTACTGCCCAGCTGACAACTCACAGAAGCCCAGTGCCTATCTCTGCAGGTGGTGGACCCTGTGTATGATGCACTGCTGTAACGCCCTAGAAGAAAGCCTGTTGATCACTGACGTACATAAAACCAAGTAAAAGCTCAAACTCTGAATACCACCCTGAAAGTAATCTATACTTGTTTTATGCAAAGAACCCAGAAATCCTTCAATTTTATGACATAGATTTAGTAATTATGGCTACAGTTATAAAGGCAACGATTAATGAGAGTTTAAAAAGTCATTTGTAATGTAAAGAGACTGTTTTGATTGAGCACAGGAAGCACAATACATTATTCTCTATGGAGAGAGAAACAGCAACCGAGGTGTGGAGGAAGCAGGTGTGAGCAGAGAAAAAAGAGATAAATCAGTTGTATGACAGGAAGCTTTGCTCAGAGAGCTGCCAGAGTTCAGCATCTTCTCCTCTCTGCTGATGGAGACTTTGGAGGAAACTGAACTCTGCTTCCCACAGCTCCTCAACACCTCCTGCAGGAAGCCAATACGTCCTCACTATGAGACCATGCTGATTTACATTGTGCTGTCCTCTATCTCTCTGCTCACTGCAGCTCTTAACCTGTTGGTCATCATCTCTATCTCCCACTTCAAGTAGACAAAGATTTCATTCATGTTTGAAAATGGTAGATTGTAAGAACAAGTATCACTTAAGCTCAGACTGTGAGGAAAATATAGATTTTAAATGTTTTCTTGGTATTTTATTCACTCTGTCTGGTTTTATCTGAATGAGGATGGATACTTTTATAATGATAAATATGTCGCTGGTCTTCCCCTCCAGGCAGCTGCACACTCCCACCAACTTCCTCCTCCTCTCTCTGGCTGTCTCAGATTTCTTCATTGGCTTCCTCATGTTGTTTCAAATTATACTCATAGACGGCTGCTGGATCCTTGGTGACTTCATGTGTACTGTGTATCAGTATCTGGCCTATGTTATTGCTTCTGCCTCAGCAGGAAGTATGGTGCTCATATCGGCTGATCGATATGTAGCTATTTGTGATCCTCTGCATTACTCCATCAAAGTCACACACAAAGTTCAAGTCTGCATCTGTCTGTGTTGGATATGTTCTGTAGTCTTTCAAAGTCTGATTCTGAAAGATATCCTGAAACAACAAGGTCAGTATCACTCCTGCATTGGAGAGTGTGTATTTTACATTAATAACATTGCTGGAATTGCAGACCTGTTGTTTACATTCATTTTCCCCATTACTGTCATCATCGTTCTGTATATGAGAGTGTTTGTGGTGGCTGTGTCTCAGGCTCGTGCCATGAGGTCTCATCTTGCAGCTGCCAAACTGCAGCAAGTGAAAGTAACCGCTAAAAAGTCTGAGCTGAAAGCAGCCAGGACTCTCGGTGTTGTTGTTGTTGTGTTTCTAATATGTCTTTGCCCACTTTATTGTGTCACTCTTTCAGGCCAAGACCACATGCTCAATCCTTCATCTGCTGCCTTTGTTATATGTTTGTATTGTATTAACTCCTGTCTGAACCCTCTGATTTATGCCTTTTTTTACCCCTGGTTCAGAAAATCCATTAAGCTCATTCTCACACTAAAGATCCTGCAGGCCGACTCCTGTGAGGCCAACATACTGTAGAGAGACGCTGCGTGGTTCCTGACATAAGACGTGTGCAATGGAGAGGAAAATGTACATTGTTAAGCAGCTAGTTCATTCAATAACAGATGTTAAACTGTGGCTGATACCAAATTAATGATATAGACTATACATTAATTATTTGTTTTCTTAGTTTCTTTCTTTCTTTCTATTAGTATTGAGTGTTTACCAGTCAATTCAACTTAAATAATGACATAAACACCTGGATGAGGAAAGACTGCACTTTTCACTAATCTGATCTGGCAGTCCAGTCTGATTTTAAAATGTTAGCTGAATATGGTTGTGTTGCTGACCTTACTCAGTCAGTGACACTAACACTTATTTCATGACAACTGGGTTAAAATGAACAAGTAACTTCTTTTAAATCATGTTCATTGTGTTATGTACTCTGCTCCTGTCACCTGGACTGACCTTCAAAATAAGTGAGACTAAGGGAACTGGTTCTCTGCTTGGCTTTAAACCTCGTATGAAGTACAATGGTCAGTTTATCATTTGGTAATTGTCTATGTCTGTTGGCATTTCCATTATTTTTACTCACTGAATGTATGTTTTTCCTGTGTTCTTGTTGCTAATATTGTGTTGTCTCTAACTTTATCATACTGCTGTCCCTTTAAATAGAGATGATGGGACAACCTGGTAAAAACAAAAGTTTGCCTACAGGCCATAAAATGAAACACAGATTTAGCTAATTTAAGTATGAATGTCTGTGTTTTCTATGTTTTCATAATAAAGAATTGTGAAAGCAGTTTTTTCTGTTTTGACTGTTATTAATGTATTCATTAATATAATTTCTAAAAATATTAAGGGACATTTAACTTGTTGAGTGACTTTAGTGATCCTTGAGAAGCAAGCAATGAATGACACTTTTGGAATGGGAAATTAGAAACTTGATTATTGATTACGAATGTATATTTGTAATGAGCACGTTTTGGTGGCTTAACTAAAAACATGACATTTAGGAAATTTGTTACAAAGTTGGACTGGTCTGAACTTCAATATACTGGCCTCCAGAAGTTAGGCAGACATTTGTTGGAAATTAAGGTGCAACAAAAAAAAAAAAAGCACATTGAAACATGTTATAGAGATACTCCTGATGCCAACATACTGTAGAGACAGACTGTGCAGACACTGCTCTAATACTGTCACTCTCACATTCAATGTCTGGAGAAATGTAGAAGCTGCTGCTTGTAGTTTCTAATGTGCATGTCAGAGAAATCTACAGAAGGTTGGATTGTGTTTCCCCTCCTTTTGTTTTCTTAATTGGGTGTCATATAAAACCGGGAGCTAGGTTCAGCACTCCAGATGTTTCTCACTATTATTTCCTGTGAGCATAAAACCTGCAGCCTCTGTTTAGTTTTGTTTTCTTTCACACACTGATCCTGAATCCTCGTCACACCTGACTGGGCAGGAAGACAGACTCACAAAGAGCATCAATGGACTATGAACTTAAAGGGAACAAAAGCTCAGCCACCGCTGCAGACACGCAGTATAAGGCCTGAAAAGTCTCCGGTTACACTGCTTGTGTCCTTCCTGCCACACATGTGATGCCTGATTTTCAAATGCTGAATGCACCCATAAAAAAAACGGTGTGCTGTTTAGAGAGACTTAATCTGTGCTGCATTAACCCTCCTGTTATGTTGTGGGTCAATTTGACCCAATTTAAAGTTAAAAAGTTCATTTCACATAATTGCAAAAGGCATAAATTGTCTTGTGTTAATTAACAATATCACTCCATAAAAAACAAAAAAAAACAAATTGTAAATAATAGTATATATATATATATATATATATATATATATATATACTATTATTTACATTTTGTTTTTTTTGTATGTTGTAATATCATTGCTTTGAGTCTGTATCAGCACATATAATCAGAATAACTACACTGGTACACAGATGTTTTTCTTCCCAATAAATCTATTTGGGCTTCTTTGAGGTTTCTGCGGTTGTTTTCTCTGAGGTGGTGTAATTGATTTTGGTAGAATTATGGGTGGGAATGAGCTGATGTTAATGGTTTGGGAATTTCCCATTGTTCTAGTACCAAAATTTCTCAATGGACTAAAATCCTATTAGTCCAACAGTCAATCAGATGCTATGTCAAACAAGAAATCCAGCATTGAGTGAGGCTGCATTATACTATGTGCATGAATATGAATTTAACAATATAAAAGCACAAGAAGGATGCAGAATACACCACCACCAATTATATGTATGACTAGCTCAGGCATTAGGATGAATAAAATGTGTGATTCAGAAGTGTACAAATGGGCAGAGGATGACCAGTGGCCCGGCTGCTGCGGGGAGGAAGTGGGATTGGAAGCAGGAGAAGCTGCCTGAATGGAGCTGAGGGGAAAAGGTTGGTCTGGGCGAGGATTAGCTCCAAATGACCAGGATTAGGACAGATAAGGTGACCTGGGATAAGAACAATAGAGGAGAGCAGCCAGTTATGGGTCACACTTAAAGAACTGGAAGCCACTGCCTCTGGATTTAAACTGACAAACTAAGTGTGCATGTTTAATGTAACATCTGTGTTCATCTACATACACCATACTTTATATAAGTATAATCTTTATCAATGAATAGCAAATAAAACAATGTAATCTATGAATTAGTGTTTGTTGGTCTGGAAAACAACTTTTCGCCTTCACATTAAGGCAATAACACACACACACATAGTTAATAAGACCCGCTGGGCTTTAAACAGCTCTCAGTGTGAAGCCCATTATCTGCTCCTAATGGCTGCGTACGTCTCTCTCTCAGAGCATTTTCACACCTGTGTTCATTAGTTACACCTGATGACGATCGCTGCAATCAAAGGTGTGACTGTCAGAACACAACAAGCACTGACATCAACACATGATGCAAACATTGTTGTTCATCATCGACCAACTATTCAAAGTAAACACACTTCTTCAGCTTACATCATTTCTTTCATGAACAAACTTTTGTGATGCAACCTTGACACAACATAACATCAAGATGCAAAGTGAATCAATCAAAGAACTGTGTGGTGAAGGAATGGTTGGGTTTAGGCACAAAAAACAATCGGTCACGACGAGGGAAGTATTATGGTTTGAGGTCAAATTACCATTGGTACTTTAAAATACACTAATATAGAGAGGACAACAAACTGTGTGTTCATAGCAACAAGGCTTTGGAACAATATGTGTATCTTTTTGGGAATTTCGCCCTTCAGAGAAATTAGATTCCAGTCCAGAGACTTTATGATTGTTCAAACAATGGCAGACAACACTGGCTTTGTCTGTGCCAGATGCTGAAAGAAAGTGAACACGTGCACATGGATATTGTGATGTATCAGGGCAAATATTACATAAAATATGTTAGCAGAGTGTGTGGTCGGGCCTTCCTTGATGATTGAGACAATATAGACAAAAGTTTAAATGCAAAGGATCGATACAAATATTACTGTGTGACTGTCAGATAAACAAACGCACTAACATCCACAGATGATGCAAACATCACTGATCATCAATTCAAAGTGATGAAACAGATTTCTTCAGCTTACATCATTTCTTTCAAGAACAAACCTTTATGATGCAACATAACATGAAGATGCAAGTTTACTCAATTGATCCGATCATGCACATTACAAAGAACAACATGCTTTTATGCTTTTCACGTATACAGTCTGCTTTATATTTGCATACAAATATTACAATTAGTGAAGAATACATAAGAACGGAAAAACTATTTACAATGGAGTGCAATGAATTGTATCAATAAATATCTATAAAAATAACTTTTTACAGGCTTAGTGGTGCTGAGGGGTTACTGTCTGTCTGTTCAGGGGTCATCTGAGCGACAGCCTGGGGTATCGCCTTCCCGACGGGAGGACTGTCTGCCCTTTCATGACCCGGGACAGGTATCAGTCCTGGATGGAGGGCAGGTTGGCCCCAATGAGTTTTCCTGCAGACTTGATGGTCTGCTGCAGTCTGTTCCTGTCCTGTTTGGTGGAAGTGCAGATGACAGACTGAATGATGGCAGTGTAAAACTGGATAAGCGGCTCCTGAGGCGGGTTAAACTTCCGGAGCTGGCCCACTTCAGATCCCAGGAGAAATGGGCAAAGCAAGCAGGGGAACATCTAATACCTGCAAAACATTAGATACATTTAGTCATACAGAGAGGAAAACCTTTTGAAAACCTTTCATTAATCAATTCCAAATTTTTTGAGCCATTGTCTATGTGCTGTTCTAAATGTCATACGGCAAAACCGATATGAGTCGCTCACCAGGAGGGAAATCTATTCACCAGGCTCCGGCACACTCTGCTAACCTGCTGGTCAAGGTTTCTGAAGGAGTTGAATACCAAGTAAAAGGTGGAGAAGAGGGCACCCACCTCAACCCCTTGGACAGACTATCTCTGAGGCCATCTCCACATCAGCTCTCTTCTCTGTTCTGTGTGCCAATCTGGTGGATACCACTGAGCCAAAATACAGTTCAAAGTTAGTGTGTTTCTTGTGTACAAACTGCTGAAAGCTTGCAGTGTAGTGGGGAGTGATATTGTTAGTATACTTACATATTCATGGAAATGCTAAGATAGTTGGTGTGTAATGAGCTGTACTGGGGTGTTCAGGGTCCGTTGTTTTGTCCCAGTCCAGCCCTCATTGTCATGAGAGACCATAAGTGTTGTCGTAGGGCTTTAAACAGGTTTATGTCAATGAGAATTAAGTCACTTGTTCAGTCAATGAACGACAGTATTTAGCACTTTCGTGGTTGGGGTCATTTTTCAGCCCTAAAGGTGTCTGCTTGGCCTCCCACGTGACATTAAAAATATCCTCACCCTTAAGTGGTTGGATTAAATAAATAAATATTTTCCTGCAAATGTTTCCTGAAACATTCAAATTAGCATTGATTTTATTTTATGTTACTTATGTAACAAAAAAAAGGAAAAAAATGTCCTTAATCTCTCATTAAATCTCTTCCTTTACGGTTTACTGACATTTTCAACGTGATCCTGTCCTGATGGTTGTGACCACCTAAAGGTAATTTTGCTAAACTAAGAAATGTAATGTTGAAGCAAGACACACTGAGGGCTGCAGAGACATGGAGGGTATGATGCAACTTAGGGGTGGAGGGTCATCAGCCATCAGGGATGCAAAGGATAGATAAGCTGTGTGACCAAGACGCAGCTCGGTGAGAAAGCTGTTGGAGCTCTGCAGCTTCTCTCCTCCTCGTCTCTCTGGTGATGCAGGCTGAAAGAGCTGAACTCTGTTTTCCACAGCTCCTCAACTCCTCCTGCAGGAGGCCAGAGCCTCCTCACTCCTACTCTCTGCTTTTTTACACCCTGCTGTCCTTCATCGCTCTGCTCACTGCAGCTCTCAACCTGCTGGTCATCATCTCCATCTCACACTTCAGGCACTTAACTTTCACAGCATCTTTTTTTATTCTTTACAGGAAAAGAGGCTTCAGACTTGCACATATAACTGCTTGGCTTAGACCATATCAAACTTGTTCTACTTTTGTGTGTATATTGTGATTTTTATTCTTTGCTGCTTTTTGCACAACTGCTATCTATATTATTGCTGATACTGTTCGTAATGACGATATTCTCTCCCTGCAGGCAGCTCCACACCCCCACCAACCTCCTCCTCCTCTCTCTGGCTGTCTCTGATTTTCTTGTGGGGGGTTTGTTAATACCAGCTGAAATCCTCCTGGTGCAGACCTGCTGGATGCTGGGTGACCTCATGTGTTTATTGTATTATCTGTTTATTTTCATCATAATTGCTGCCTCTGTGGGGAACATGCTGCTGATATCTGTTGACCGTTATATTGCTATATGTGACCCTCTGCATTACCCCACCAAAGTCACTCTAAACGGTGTTAAATTACTTGTTTCCCTGAATTGGATTTGTTCTTTTCTCTACAGCATTATCCTATCATACCAAAACCTGAAGCATCCAGGCAGGTTCAAATCCTGTGATGGAGAATGTGTGATTAACATTCCAGGACTTTTGGATCTGATTGTTGGCTTCATTATTCCCATTTCTATGATCGTAGTTCTGTATATGAGAGTTTTTATGGTGGCTGTGTCTCAGGCTCGAGCAATGAGGTCCCGGATTGCAACTGTTTCATTCAAGCACTCTAAGACTGTGAAAGCTAAGAAATCTGAGCTAAAAGCAGCCAGAACTCTTGGTATTCTTGTTGTTGTGTTTCTGATGTGTTACTCTCCATATTACTGCGTTATCCTCACTGGGCAGAATATCCTGGTGGGTTCTTCAACCGAGACCATCATTGTTTTTCTGTTGTATTGTAACTCCTGCCTGAACCCTGTCATATATGCCTTTTTCTACCCCTGGTTTAAGAAAACTATGAGACTTGTTGTTACACTTCAGATACTGCAGCCTCAATCCCGTAATGCTCAGATACTGTAGAAAGAAAGACACTGTGGAATGAGTGAAAAGGCTGCTGACTTTGTGTGGCGCGTGCATATATAAATACAGACTGGAGCTGACTATCCTCAGTCTTAGATGAAAGTGCAAACCCATTTATTTTGGGTGACCATGAAGTAATAGACAGAAGAAAAAGCCACTGAAATTAAAGAGAGCAACATAATATGCTATAAAGGCAAGTCAGCAGTGCTCAGCAGCCCCCAGAGACTCTCCGCAGTGAGCTGAACACCACACTTTTACCATTACAGCCCATTATAAACAGTTCAAACTGTTCAGAACAGCTGCACATCGTCATAGATCATCATCATACAACATCTAGTTGAAAGTTGCAGTTCACAAAATTGTAATAAATGTTGAGTGAATCACTTCATGTATGAATGAATGGTGAGTTTCTAAAATAATTTCTAAAAAATCATGTGAAACGGTAAATTCATCCGTCCGTGGTGCCACTGCACCTCCAAGGTTTCTGTAATTTCATTCACACAAGTTTTAAAAAAGAAGTAGGAGGGAAGAGACAGAGGGAACAGGTTCATGAGTGTCATTTCCCCTTTTTCCTATATTTATTTCTTTACATTAGATCAGGATGGCTGTAGGTAAATCTAAGTAGATTTTATTACAGTCAGGCACAACTTTGCTAAATAAACAAATACACAAACATTAAAATTTCCAAAACAGGAACACAAAGGAACAGTTATGGCACAAAATATTTCACAGCAAAGATTCCACACATGAACGTTGTGCATGCACACACCAAACAGGCATCAGGGAGGGCAGCTTCTCAGCGCCCTCTGGTCCTTTCACCAACCAGGCAGGGCAACAACTTTCTAAAGCCTTTTCATCGCCCAAGTAACAAATAAATGTTGGCGTATTGTTTTTCCAAGCCAGAGAAAACTGCACATATTTGTTATCACATCAGCAACATTCAGAGATGATAACCCTTCAGACATGAGTCGGGTTTGAAGCTTATTCTTATAATATATCATACCTATGGATAATGTGAACCTTACAAGACTGGTTTATCTGATCTTCATCAAACCCGTAACTGTCATCATAGATGCATATGAGAGTATTAGTGCTGGCTGATCCCAGACTGCAGCTGGATGTCAGCCTCATATGATGCCACCAACCTGATCTCACAAAATGACCTAAAGTGATCACGTTGTGTAAAATATGTAGTAATAAGTTGCTTCACTTCCAGTATTTCTGGTATTTTTATTTGTATTTATCGTCTTTAATAATGACTGACCAGGGAGTTTTTTCCCATAAACTTAGGTCAGTTGTTTTGTAGCATAAACTCACAGAAACTGCAGCCTTTTTTTACAACCACAAACTGTACGTGTATATGAATATACTACGTTGTCACAACCTACGTGGTCATTTCAGATAATTTTGTGACATCAGGTTGGTTAGTCACTTCAGTTTTCACCAATAGCTAAATGCATTTAGGATTAACCATTCCTTTATATGGCATTTATCATTTTTAAAATCACCTCTGACACTTGAAATACTGAGCTTAGCCAGTGAACTAACTTTAGCCTAGCTGGCTACCAAACCAAGGAAAACCTCATCAGGTTTATATGGAGATCGTGTTAGTTCATAGGAGTTTAGCTTGGTCTGTCTTTGCTTTTCATCAGTTAGATTTTATTTCTCCTCTGAGCTTTCACTCCTTCCCAGCTGATATTGAGCCAGAGCTACATTCCGTTAGCTAAGCTGTGAAAATGTTGGTGCTACACCAAGTAAATGTCACCAATAGTTAGGTGATTATCAAAATGATGAGAAATACTGTTGACAGCTAACGGTTACTAGCAATGAACAAGATGCAGTGAACTGTGAAAAGTGAAGGAACTACTTTTAAGTGGAAGATCTGTTCAACCAACATTAGCTAATGTGCTAGCATGCTAGCTAGCTAACGCTGTACACTTCAACTCCATTGTTACATCCCCTCTTTAAAAATGATAGCAACGCAACAGCCAAAGAAATGCAGGAGTCAATGTGATTTGAAAAGTAAACCGTTTATAACAGTGCTCCAACAAAAATATGCAACAAGGCTTCACAAACGAGGTGGGAGGAATGGGACAAAGTGGTGATGCCAAAGAATTCAAAGTAAGAAAACAAAACAAGGCCTGACTAACTTCTGATAACTACAAAACAGAATCAGGAAACAAAGACCTAAGTGGCTTCTCTATAAACAGATTTGAAATAACTACATGGCGGGCACCAACCAATAAACCTAATGAGTCTAACAGAAATGTACCAACGTGTTGCAGAACATAGGGTACCCTATCTTAGCGCCACAGTGTTGCACATAAAAATGTCAAAGACTACCATCACAAAAACACAGGTCCAACAGACAGAGCTTAACAAAAGGACAAGATGGCAGCCACCGGTGATCCTCACTGTGGGCCTTTTTAAACTGCAACACACCACCTCTGATTGGCTCAGCAGGTCGTTTACCTGGAAGAAACAGGAAGGAGGGGGAGGAGAGGCAGAACCACACACAAACAACACAAGCCCTCTGGCATGTTACACCATGTTACATAAACATGTCCTTACTTTAAATATCATTGCTTCCTTTTCACACTGAACTGACATTGTGCATTGATGTGCTGTGGGGACTTCCACTAAAAGGAAGAAAACCCAAGTAAAAGGCTGGCAAATTTACTCTGTACTCTGGACAATGTTTTTCTGATTTAGTTTTCTGACAACAAATGTTGCTTGGCAACTCAGATCCCTGCCCTCAGTGGCACCCAGAGAGTTTGATGTCATCGACTTTGGGCTGCAGAGTAGATAGTGGGGTGAGGAAAGAGATAAATGAGCTGTCTATCAGAGGAGACAGCAGAAGCTGCTGAGCTGCGTCAGCGTTCTGTGTCGATGGACGAAGCTGAACTCTGCTTTCCACAAATCAACACCTCCTGCAGGAAGCTGAGTCACCCTCACCTGGAGGCCTCGCTCATTAGCACTCTGCTGTCATGCATCTGTCTGCTCACTGTGCTCCTCAACCTGCTGGTCATCATCTCCATCTCACACTTCAGGCACATGTTACTTTTGTACATTAGATGTTAAGCTTTGATGTTTTTGACATGTGCTGCAATGTTTGTTATTCACATTTCAGGTAGATTCACATCCACTAACCCTCTCCTGATGTGCAATATGTTTTCAGTTTATCATTCTGATTGTTTTTCAAATGCTTTAACCTCTGCAGTACGGTGCTGCTCCAGCAATGTGTTCAGCGTTGACCTTTTCCCGTTCCAGACAACCACGACTCCCCAACGTCCTCCTGTATTTTACTCTCTGTGTCTGTTTTCTCTGAATGATATTTGACATTATTACTGAAGATGAATATATTGCTGGTCTTCCTCTCCAGACAGCTCAACACCCCCACCAACCTCCTCCTCCTCTCTCTGGCTGTCTCAGACTTCCTCGTGGGTTTTGTGCAGATGCCGGTTGAAATCCTCCTCTATCGAGGCTGCTGGATCCTGGGTGACCTCATGTGTGCTGTCATCTCTGTTTTAGGCGGCCTCACTGTCAGTGCATCAGTAGGAAACATGGTGCTCATATCAGTGGACCGCTACATAGCTATTTGTGAGCCCATGTTTTACTCCACTAGAATCACTCTGAAAAGAGTCCAGCTGTGCATTTGTCTGTGTTGGATATTTTCTGTTTTGCACAACAGCTGGTTGCTGAGAGATTTACTGAAACAACCAGACAGGTATAACTCCTGTTATGGGGAGTGCGCAGTTGTTATTAATTATGTTGAAGGAGCTGTTGACCTCGTTCTTTCCTTTTTCGGCCCCATTCTTGTCATCATTGTTCTGTATATGAGAGTGTTTGTGGTGGCTGCGTCTCAGGCCCGTGCCATGCGCTCTCACATTGCAGCTCCCAAACTGCAGGGCTCAAAGAGAATAACAGCAAAGAAATCTGAGCTGAAAGCAGCCAGGACTCTGGGTGTTGTTGTAGTTGTGTTCCTTCTGTGCTCCTTGCCGTATTATTGTTTCACGGTTGCTGCTGAGGACAACTTGCTCGGGGCGGCATCTGCTGCCACTCAGATTTGGATGTTGTATTTGAACTCGTGTATAAACCCTGTGATCTATGTCTTCTTCTACCCCTGGTTTAAAAAATCTATTAACCTCATTGTTTCACTCCAGATACTGCAGCCCCGCTCCTCTGAGGCCAACATACTGTAGAGTCCATTCTTTAGTCCAGGCAAGATACATAACAAACAAGACAAAAATACAAAAAATACAAAATGTTAATAGAACACAAAATAATATCACATCATCAAGTGTTGATTTACTCCAGCCATTTCATTTGAATGACTGAAAACAGGAAATCTGCTTTTTCTAAAAAAAATATTACTGATGTTTTTTGCACTAGGGATAGGAACTCCTGCAGAAACACCCTGTTCATGCTTGGTGCTATTATTCCTCTGATGCATTATTATTATTATTGTTAATAATAATAATAATAATAAAATCATCGTCCTCTCTTCCTGTTGCATTGTGAATAGCAGCATCTGCTGGTTAATGCAGCCCAGTTTCCCAGGACATGGGTTTATTACTGTGGAACACAGAATTTCACCACATATATGATTATGATCTGATACAATGTTATTATGTAATTATTATATGTTTTAATGCTTTCATGTGATTGTAGTGTGTCAAATGTTTTCTCAGATTTTTTTCTGTACTGGATTATTTGAAAAACAATAAAAACATTAAAGCTGCAAGCAGCGATGAACGGGCCCTAGCAGAGTGGAGCGGTCGGTGGAGCCGGCCATATCAGGCCTCGCGATCAACGGCAGCCTCCCCAAGCAACCTACGACAAAGAGGTCACGAGTAATGAAAGGGGGCGTGGCAAGGGTAAGGGGGCGGGGGAATCAATCAGTCAATAAACAGGGACTCTCTGCTGAGTACGCTGACACCTCATACGAGACCCTACGACTGACGGTTCACTAGTGATAGAAAAGGGGTGTGGCTAATGAAGAGGGGCGGGGCAATAATTAAGCCATTAAACAGGGACTCTCTGCTGAGTACGATGACACCTCATACAAGACTCTACCACAAACAGTTCATGAGTTATGGAAAAGGGGCATGGATAATTAAAAGGGGCAGGGTAATAATTTAGTCATTAAAAAGGGACTCTCTGCTGAGTATGATGACACCTCATACAAGACTGTACGACTTACGGTGCACTAGTTGTAGAAATGGGGCGGGGTAATCAATCAGTAATTAAACAGGGACTCTCTCCTGAGTTCCATGACACTTCATACTGTCTCTACGACAAACAGTTCATGAGTTACAGAAGGGGCGTGGTTAAAGCATAAGGGGCGGGTCTTTATGGAATATTGTTGGATACAGGATTGTTGTTCAGGTCTGGACCCTTATCAAGCATGACAAGTTTGAGGCAGATTGGACAATGTATGGTCAAGTTATAAGGTCTCGTTTGTAGTACAAATCACGCCATATTTCGCCGCCATGTCACGCTGCCATGTCACGCTGCCATGTCACGCCCACATAGTGTGATGGTCCGTAAAGCTTTTAATAGCTGTTGATCCCAAAGGCCTTATGATGGTACTGACTAAGTCTGAAGTCGATCGGATTAAATCTGTAGGAGCAGTGCGTTAAAGTACACATCATGGTCATTTTATGAAAGGAGGAGAGGTTTAAGCATAAGGGGCGGGGCTTTATTAAATATTGTTGCCCAGCCCTGTTCAGGAGTTTTATGAAGCATGAGAAGTTTGGACAATGTCCCACAAAGTATGGCAGAGTTATAACAATATACATTTTTATGGCCTCCCGCCATATTTCGCCGCTAAGCCACGCCCACATATTGCAACGACCATAAAAGCTTTTAATAACTTTAGATCCCAAAGGCCTTGTGATAGTACTGACCAAGTTTGAATCCGATCCGATGTAATCTCTAGGAGGAGTTCGTCAAAGTATGAGGCGTGCTGATGGCGAAAAATGGCCAAAAACTGAATGTTTGAGTCAAGATGGCCGACTTTCTGTTGGGTTTTGGGTATGGCTCCAAGAGGCTTTTCGGTGCGTCACCCCATGATACATATGTGTACCAAATTTCGTTCATTTACGTGAATGCTCTTCATAGGGTGCCGCTCCATTTTCACGTTCTAGGGGGTGCTACTGAGCCATTTTGCCACGCCCATTCCTACGAACAGTAGAATATGTAAATTTAAACCAGGATTGACGTAAATTACAAGTTTGATGAGTTTTTGAATATGATAAGGCCCCTAAATTAGCGATTTTGGGTTAGGAATAATAATTCCTTCGATTTCAATAGGTCCTCGCACCATCGGTACTCGGGCCCTAATTACGATTTCAATAGGTCCTCGCACCCTTGGTGCTCGGGCCCTAACTAGAGACAAGCAGAGAGCGATTAGCGAGGCAGGCAGGGTCATACACAATGAAGCAGATCAGGCTGAGGCACATGAGAGGATGAGATGAAGACAGTACCGTGCAGGCTGGGTGGAAACACCACGAGGCAGTCCAATAGGCAGAGGTACCGGCAGGGAAAAGGCAGGCTCAGGAAACGGCTCAGGCTGGATAGTATCAGGCAGGCAGTCAGGAAAACGCTGGTAAGTAAATACACAAAGGAAGATAACAAACTGGCACAGACAGGAGGGAGCACACGATATATATACAGACTGGGAGGAGGAGATAATGAGAGACAGGTGAAACACATTAGGGCGGGAAAAGGAGGGGACAGGAAGTAAAGACACCAGACATGACACAGGAGGAAGGGTGACAAAATAAAACAGGAAGTGACAGGACAAACACAAAACACGACTGCCTGGGGACTGTTGTGACACCCAACACAGAAAAGTCAGAAAGAGAAAATACAGACACTGCCACACACTTTTAGTCAAAAGTGATAATTTTTTTCAGATTATCCTGTACAACATACCTTTAAAGTGATTCTTTTCTCTATATCCCCCAAACCAGCTGGAGTGTGTTGCAGGAACTGAGTTGTACAATGAAAAGTCTGAGCCAGAGGACGAAGAAGATGAGGAGGATTTTTACAAGCAGTGGGCACCTTCTCCACTAAGCAGCACCTTTAAGGCCACCTCCCAGTCAGAAGGAGCCAGCCGTGGTCCCTTGGGTGATGGCGGCAACCCAAACCGGATCAGCACCTGCCCCCATTGTCATCTCGCGCTGCCCGTCCTCACACTACGCTAGCATCAGGTAGCGTTCCTGCAGCACACATTTGCATATACATTGTAAAAAATAAAAAAAAAAGTTCATACTTACAGGTTTCCCATCTTCCTCTCCGTTTTAGGTGAAGTGCCAACTCCACATTAGCTTGAAATGAAGGTGAGCTCCTCAGAATGGAGAAGCTCCTTCAAAGAACAATATGTCATGAGCAAAGGGATTAAAGGGCTGTTGAAGTGTAATTTATGTGAGTTTACATTTTGGTTTTACTGACCTTAAGTTTTAGTTCTTGCATTAAGAGAAATAGATAGCAACACTCTGTACTTAAGTAAACCTGACTCACTTGATAACTTTGTTCCTTTTGTTAAATACATATACAGCTACTCAACTATAGTACTAATAGCCACCATTTAAGCCAATGAACAAATGTTTTGAATCAACAACATTGAAGAATTGTCAGTTGTTTATGCAAAAATGTATCACATGCTGCTAAAGTCTCCATAAACATTAAAGATTTACATGTTGAAAGCCAATCTTCAATTCATTTCAAATATATATTAAACTGCAGACATGCTATGCAATCTCATAAGCTAAATGCTAAATTTGGTCATTATTAAGTCTTTGGGTTAGTTACTGGTATTCATGTAAAAAAAAATGTTTTAGGTGTCAGTTATAATTGAATAATATTGGCTTTATAAAAATTGTTGTACTTTGTTTTATTTGTGATTTCTAAGATTTTAAGTGTTTGTGAGATCTTGGTCTTGTTTAGTTGGACTAAAAGTATTTTTTGAATAACAGATGCCACTTGCTAATGCATCCATTTGTGGCTATGTAAGATAAATAATTTTAATATAATTGAATCGCTCTTAGTCTGGCCCCTCCCCTTGAACCACTTTGCCTACCAGGAGCTATTGCTCCCCAGACAACACAGCTCCGAGGGTCATTGGGGCACACAAACCCCTCCACCACGTTAAGGTGGCGATTCTTGGAGGGGACCTATACTAATATTTTGGGCTTAACTGACTAAATTATTTAATTTTTTTAAATTAATAAATCAGTTTACCCTATTGACAGAGATACCTGCTATTTCATAGTCTCAACCGACTTCCAGTTTTGCTTTCCAGCCTGCTCAGGTGTGATGCATCACTGACAAGCTGACTCAGACACAAATGCCTCAGAACCTGCATACTTCAGTTTTTGCTGCTCAAATGTTAAAGCTACAGGCAGAGGAATTAAAGACTCAACCACACAATGAGCTGTTTTAACAAGCAAACCCCCATTTTCCATTAAGGCAGTCCTCAGTCGTACCTCAATTTCCTTATTCAACTTTCTCCAAGTTCAATGTCATAATGTTTAGCAGTCTCCAACAAC
>CAFUXE010000569.1:167694-191547 GCA_903364295.1 Serranus cabrilla | reverse complement strand
ATTTAATCACACATACATGAACAAATAAATAAAAAGATGATGGAAAAATGTAGAAATAGACAAAAAAATATGTCAACAAATACAAAAAGTTTAGATGATATATTTGTACATGCATTCTATTATTAATATATTTATTCATTCATTTATTTCCACATTTTCATTCATTTATTTAGTTATTTCTACATTAATTTTTACATATGTATTTAATTGTTCCCCCCTCACAACATGCCACTGTCCACTCCTTGCTAAACAGTTTAAACAATGGTGCCATCTCCTGGTTAGAAACGGGTATTGCATCATGTATTTAAATAAGTGTGAGACAGATCTGCTTTGAAATGAACCTCGTCTCTAACTGTCTGGTAACTTATTATAATGGCTATGTTCAGTTCAAATCAGACCTTTTTTGTGGCTGGGAGAACAAAAAGTAAAAAAAAAAATCAAATAATGTATATATTACACTGACTTTATTGTCATTTTGCAATGTGTGATACTCCTACTATTACTACTGTCTCTGAAATCTGCTTTTGCTATAAGTTACCCATTGATTACCACTGATGAAAGCCTATAGGGTGCTTGTGAGTGTTGCAGGCAACAGGAGTGATTATGTACTCAACTGATTCTGGCTGACATCTTGTGTAATTTTGCCCACTTCATTTTATTTTGAGGGCTTTATTTTTTTCCCTTACTGATAATCATGAACCTTTATTATGAACTCTCATGATGCTTTGATCAGCTTCCAGAGATCCACCAGGTCTTCTTCCTTCTTATAGACTGATTACCTCAATGTGGAGAATTACATCTAGTAAATATAAGAGGGCTGAGAAAATGTTGAGATCAGGCATATATTTAATAATAGTGATAATAGTATTGTATTGTCTGATGGGTAGATTTGCTTAATTTTTCTTTATTTGCTCTAAAGTTAGCCAACATCTGGTTTTGATATGTTTTGGCCTTCAAAAACAGATTACATTTAAGGAAATGATTGTACATTCAGATTTAAATATATCATTGTTTAACAAAATCTTTCACTGAAAGCAGGTGTCCAGAAATATCAACAATAAATCTGATGCGTCCTTACTAACTGCGTGTGTCCAGCTGATGAACTGATTCATCGTTTGACCTGTGAAATGACAGAAGACCTTGAACAATGTCCATCATTATGTCAAAAAGCTCTTGCGATTTGTATTTCTGGGCTATTTAAATACTGGCTTGACTTGAACTTTCTTTCCTAAACTTTTTCACATTCATTTTTTCCCCTGATTTTTGCTCAAGATACAGGAGTGATTTCAAGCCTGTTGCTGTAATCATTTTCAAAGATACCAAAAATAGGGTAGAGCTTTGGTCTGCTAATTAAACAGAGAGACGTTTTTAATGCTGGTGTGGTCTCCATGAAGATACATCCTGTGTAGGAGAAGATCAGAGTTCTGGCATCCACGTCATAGAAGGAGACCTCTCCCTTCTCATAATCGACAAACACACCGACTGTCTGGGGCTTTTTCCTCAGGTACAGTGGAGCAGGGCCATCAGCATTAGCAAAATACTGGTCTTGGAATTGGGATTTTGAATCGTAAATGTTAAAAAATGTCCAGCCTCCTTGTTCAGGGGTGGGAAAGTATAAGATGTCCCTGTTAATGGACTCTTTGACCACTCCCAAGAGCCAGCCTTTACTGTCACTGACCCGAGCCTCAAAGTAGAACCTGCCGGAGGAAAAACCTTCTGTTCCAAGGATGAGGGGTTGACGTTCAAAACTTCTCCCCATTAAAGCAATGAGAAACGGTGAGCCTTCACAAAATCTCAATTGTTTCCCATCATCAGACACCATGAGTTTGGAATTGGCCGTGTAGGGGTCCAGGGTCACATTCACCGCATCGTTCTGCTGGATCATCATCAGCTTGTCCTGAGGTGGAGTCCACACTTCTTTAACAAACTCAGGCTGCACAGCAGCCTCACAGCCATCAGACAACCTGACCTCATGAATAAGCATCTGCATGTCTTTACTGAGTGTCTTCTCCATCTGAGCCACAGCTTTATTCACCATCCTTACATAAAGGTCTGGTGTAAATGGAGGGGTGGAGCAAGACAGAAGGTCAAACAGATCCTTACTGTGTGAGGAAGACGGCCAAGTCTGCAGGAAGTGGAGGTGGTCCTCTCTTTGGAAAAGTTGCTCCATTTCAGATCTTTTCCTCCTCGACTCAGTGATTTCTTGCTCCAGTTTTGTCACACAGTCTTCAGCTTCCTTCTCTGCTGCTTTCTGCTTCTCCTGGATCACCTGGATCAGCTCAGCCTGGCTTCTTATTAGGGAGACCACCAGAGCAGCAAAAACTTCAACAATGTTTGCTATCTCTCTCATTGACCCTTTCTTGCTTTGTTCAACTAAGTTATTGATTTCCTTAATATTCACAGATTTAATATTTTCCATTATTTTTACCTGTGAAATCACATATTCCAGCTGGGCCTTCATCTCTCTGAACGCCTGCTCTAATGGGACAGCTTCATGTGTTACATGGTCGTCCTTCAAGCACATGAAACAAACACATTTCTGGTCTTGACGACAGAAGAGCTCGAACATCTTGTCGTGCTTCTTACACACCCTGTCCTCCAGGTTTGACACAGGCTCCACCAGCTGGTGCTTCTTCAGGGTTTTGACTCTCTGATGAGGCTCCAGGTGAGACTGGCAGTACGAGGCCAAACACACCAGGCACGTCTTCTGGGCCCTGAGCTTCGGCTCAAGGCAGATGTCACAGGTCACCTCCCCTGGTTTGGCAGGGTTGTCATCTTCCCCCCTCACCCTCATGTTGTTGAAATGCTCCACCATATCTCTGAACCCTGTGTTCACCTGAAGCTGCGGTCTTTTACGGAACTTCTTGTTACAGAGGGGACACTGGATCTGGCCGCTGCTGGACCAGTACCCTGTGATACAGGCCTTGCAGTAGTTGTGTCCACATGGAGTAGAAACTGGTTCAGTGAACACATCCAGACAGATGGAACACTGGAGCTGTTCTTCACATGGGAGGCTGCTGGCTGAGGCCATGTCTGCAGGACAGGAAAAGAGCTGATGATTAAGATTTTCAATTGCAAAAGTAGGTGACTTACATTTTTGACAACTCTTTTCTTTTCTAGTACACCAATTTTTAAGTGGTACTTGTTTTTTGCTAACCTTAAGGCAGTTCTGAACATGAAGGCAACAGGTATAACGTAGAGCACCTGTACATACTGTATTTTTGGCAATAAGTAAGATTTTTGATTAGTGTATGCCTCTTATTGAACTCTATTAGTAAAAGATGACACCAAGCCTCACTTCATTACCCTTTTTTATATAAAATTGTTTTTTTCTATTTAGCCTTGATTTGTCAGCAGGATAAAGAGAGCTAGAGGATGACATGCAACAAAGGTCCATGGCCTTATCCTCTTGGCAACCGGAGCCCGTCTCTTAAACTAATAGTGCGTTATCTTATCAACCACATGGCATTTCTCCTTGCAATGCAAACATAATCAGTCAAATTTGTGGTCAAAGAACAGCTGCAGTAAATGCAGTGCATTATTAGTTTCAGTGTTGTGTCCTCAAATAACATTTTGACCAAAAATAACATCACGGTATGAGAGTTAAGAGTTAACTCTCAGGCTTACCGTTTTATGCTGATTGAAGCAGTAAAAGAGGAACCTCCTGTGGAAAATTACAAGCTGACTTGGCTGTAGTCTATTCTACCTAAGCTGTACTTCATGACGATCCTGTTTAAATTGACAAATATATATATTTATACCCCTGTTCCCTACAAGTGTATAAATAGACTTAAATTAATGGTCACTATAAGACTTCCAGTTTGATCGTCAAAACAAAGTAAAACCCTATAAATGTGCCAGTGTCCGAGAGGAAATAATCCTTGCAGGGACACTTGTGAAAAACAACATCTGCAGTCAACAGCAAACATGTTAACTATTTGCATGTAAAATAGAAATAAATAGTCATTGTTCAGTCTGATCAAATACAGGAAGTTCTGGAGATCATATGTCAAACACAGCCCAGATAGTTCAGCATTGGACCCTGTGGAAGCTGATCATGACCTCACCATTATTGTCATTTTTTAAATCTGGACACAGGCTGTTTGATTATTTTAAGTTACATTTAAGAATTTGCGCCTTACCTGCTGAGAGGTCTGTGTTGTCTGTGGAAACTGAGTGACGATTAGGTGGAAAGTCCACACTTACTTTCTGTTTCATTTCTCAGGAAATAGTGGTTACTGCATGTGACTCCAGTTCTATGAGTATGTGCTACGATCTCTAACACACCTCCCGAAGGGTTAATCCCATCAAGGCTCATAATAGAAGAGCTATATTACATTTGACCATATGTAGTGTACAGTGTTGGGAACGTTACTCTAAAAACGTCATTAGTTATAGTTACTCACTACTTGTTCCAAAAAGATTTGGAAATTGGAAAATTACACGTTGATAAAAGTTACTAGTTTCCAGGGAAAGTAACTATTTGCATTACTCTAAAAAATTACATTTCTGTGGTGGTCCTTGTTCATTGCTGTTCAAAGTTGTTAACACCTTTGACCTTTCTATGATGGGGAAATCAAATACAAACTTTCTCCATGTCAATTAATAAAGTACCAAACATTCAGAATAATACAGCAATAATGACCAATACTGTCTCCTTTTTTAAAAAAACCAACAACTTTATTTTTATATTTTGTTTGCTGAAGTAAGCACCTGTTACATGAAGCTGAAGTTAGAAAACACCATTAAGAAACCATAAGAAAAGTATATTACAGTTTATCATCTCAGTACCTTACATAGCTTTCAAAAGCAAATGTGTTGACCTTTATGGAATAAAGTGAGAGGAGATGTATTTCAATATTATCATTTTAAACTCTAAAGTTAACATGTAAGACATTTACAGCAGTTATATGACGGACATAAAAAAAAGAATGAAGGATAAAAGTCCACTTTATATATTTGTGCTTGTTATGAGCTGTGTAGTAGTGCAGTCTAAAGATGTAAACATGCATCATGAGCCATGGGAAGGATTGTCAAAAGGATTATAAAGGTTAATTTTTCCGTAGATTGACGAAATGACGAGTCTTAAACCTTTAGATCAAAAGCATCATTGAAAGTACAAAATATTTAATTGGGTTCACGATGATGTCACTGTCCACTCCTTGTTGCTTCCTCCAACAGTAAAGTCTCTGAGAAGCAAACAGTGGTGCCATCTCATATTGCAACGTGTGTATAAATATATATATGCCTGATCACATCTTTTTCTGCAGTATAAAATAAATGTCATCACCAAGTGTCAGGTAATCTTACCTGCTCTGATCACTTTAAATCTAGTCTCCTTTCACAATATGAATGAAAAAACAAACACCTAAGAATTAAATCAAAGAATATACAGTATATATTACACTGAGTTATATTGTCCTTTTGTAATGTGTGATGCTATAACTATCACCTCATGGGAGGAGTTACACATTAGTTTCCCCTGATTTATCTGGCACTTTAAATGGCGCGGGCTACAGGAGTCATTATGAGCATGTTGGCAGGATCATCTACAGGTGTCAAGAGACCAAAGAAAGGGTAAAGCTTTGGTCTTATAATATGTGTGCCAGTCAGGAAACTAAAAAAAAATTTTTGTATAGTTTCCTTGAAGGTTATTCCTCTGAAGGAGCGGATCAGAGTTCTGGCATCCACGTCATAGAAGGAGACCTCTCCCTTCTCATAATCGACAAACACACCGACTGTCTGGGGCTTTTGGATCAGGTATTGTTGAAAAGAGATATTGTTCAAATATGCCTCTCCGTTGTTCATGTTCATATGAACTGCCCAGACTCCCGCCTCAGGGCAGATGAAGTTTATCTTCCTGGGAATGGACTCTTTGGCCACTCCGAGGACCCAGCCTTGACTGTCACCCACCCAAACTTCATAGTAGAAGCTGCCGGAGGAAAACCCCTTATTCCCAAGAACAAAGGGTTGATATTTGAATCCTCTTCCAAATAAATAATTAAGAAATGGAAAACCACTTTTACGAAATGTCAGTATTTTCCCATCCTCAGACACCTCAAGTCTGGAATTGGCAGAGTAGTAATTCAGAGTCACATTAACCGCATATTTCTGCTGGATCATCATCAGCTTGTCTTTAGGTGGAGTCCCCATTTCTATAGCAAACTCTCTTGTCATCAGTTGATCTGTTCTGCGTGTCTACATGAGAGGAAAGGATCTGATGGTTAAGACTTTCAATTTAAAAATCCACAAATGTGACAATCAATTGGATAATTTACATTTTGGACAACTGGTTTCCAATCTTTATGCAGGTCGGAGCGTAAAGGTAACTCATCTTTACAGTCTCAACAATTTTCACTGACTCATAATTCAGGGAGAACTCCCTGTGGGAGATCACCAACTGAAATGGGTGTGGTTCAACAGACCTAACAGGCATGTCATGGCAAAACAGAGCTTCAGTTTGGTGATCTATGGCAGCAGCCAATATGATGCAATCAGCATGGATTATTTCTCTTACAATAAAAGGTTCAAAGAACATAAATATATCTCAGGTTATATTGACACAAACACTCCGAGTGTGATCGTGAAGACAAACATTTTGGGAATTTCGGATACGTTGGCAATGCCCCAGAGTCAGAGAAGAAATAAACACTTTGAGGAAAACAACATGTGATGTCAATAGCAACATGCTGCATGCATGTAAAATACAAATTAGCAATAAAATCAATCGTTACATGTGTAATTAATCGACCTGATTAAACACAGGAAACACTGCAGATCCTGCCAATGTTAAACACAGTTAAGATAGTTCAGCATCAGGATCTTTGGTAGCCTGTAGTGAACCTATTGTAATTGTAATATTTTTCACCAGGACCCAAGCTGTTACATTCTTTCAAGTTATTTTTAGGTCGACGTGATTAAAAAGAGGAAATGCTTCTGTCCATGCCAGTGACACAGCCCAGATGTTTTAGCCTCGGGTCCGATAGTGAACTTATCGTAGCCTATCGTTTTTATCTGGACGGAGGCTGTTAGACAATTACGGTTACAAGTGATTACATATTTAAATATCAGGGAATAGCAATATTACCTGCTGAGAAGTCTGTGTTGTTTGTTGGAAGTGGCTGGCGTGCAGGGAGGAGGATCAGTTCAGGCTTTAACTTTCATTTCTTGGGAAATATCCACTGAGGTTGCTGAATAGTAACTCCAGTTCTATGAGTACGCGCTGTGGGCTTCACTAGAGCAGTTCCCTCACTAGTAACCTGTAGAGACGAAGGTCCAAGCCATGAAGGCCAGACTGACCGAGGGGGAGAGGGGCGGTTGGGGGGAGTATCGGCCGTAATGCCAACAAGATCTTCAACCTAAACAATGTATTAGTTTGCATGTACTTACCACACATAACGAGCCATATAGTGCACATGTCATCATACTTACAGGTTTGGTTCGTGGTCTTAAAAGAAGGGGTTGGGACCGAAATTGTAATGTGTTATAAAAGACAGTTTAAAAAGTAAGAAACAAAATGTAAGTAAATTCCAGAACTGATGTACTTATGAGAACAACATGACTACTACATAAATGTAAGACAGAAATAAAAGTAATCTAAAGAAAGAGGGAACAAAAAGATCAGGAAGCTCATTTTTTTTAGATAGTTTTATTAAACAGTGTAATACATTGACATTGCTATCCAAAAACAGTTTTTACATTTATTTGTCAGATATAGTCTGGCTAAGAACGACTTAAAAAAAAGTTGAATGGGAAATAAAAGTGGAATATGAGCTCTGTAGTAGAGGGTTTCACTTAACATGATCAAAAAATAAATGGATATACAATAAATACTTTCCTCACAATTTCATCCTACAGTTCAAATAAATCACTGATGAACATTTTTTTTTGTAACTAAGCATAAGGCAGGTGTTAAAAAATATAAACTGTAAATAAGGTGCATCCCAAAAGACTTTGCAAACCGAGCTGATTAATGGATCTTTTGGTCTATAATATAGGAGAAAATCTTGGACAATGTCCATCACAATCTCATGAAACAATAATCATAATATTTATGAAGCTTGTTTTGTCAGCAGTTCAAAACCAAAAGTTGTTTTACTATCATATAAACCCAGAAAAAAACAAATAAATATGTGAATAAAACATAAACATAAAAAAAACCTTTTTACACATATTCTTTTTATATATTAAGGTGTTTCTGTGTTATATATGAATTCATTTATTTCTACATTTTAACACATTTATAAAGTTATTTCTACATTTATTATAACATTTTCACATGTATCTATTCTTGTCTACAATTATTTATTTATTTCTGAATTCATCCATGTCTTTTTTCTTTTTTTTTATTAATCAAATTACTTTTACTTTTATCATTTTTCATCCCTCATAACATGCCACTGTCCACCTCTTGCTGAACAGTTTAAACAATGGTGCCATCTCCTGGTAAGAAACGGGTATTGCATCATGTATTTAAATAAGTGTGAGACAGATCTGCTTTGAAATAAACCTCATCACTAACTGTCCGGTAACTGATTATAATGGCTATGCCCAAAAAAAAAAAATCAAATAATGTATTTATTGCACTGACTTGTGATACTACCCCAGGTCACAGAAGGAGACCTCTCCCTTCTCATAATCAACAAACACACCGACTGTCTGTGGCTTTTGCCTCACACACAGGGTAGCTTTGCGAAAACCATTAGGTAAATAGTTGTGGTTATGGAATTGGTTGTAGTACCCAATTTCCTGAATAATTCTAAGATTTAGTGATTTCCATCACTTTTACCTGTGGCACCACATATCACAAATGTATTATCACATTGTTGATTTGTTCTTTATCTACAGTTTAAAATAAACGTCATCACAGTGTGTCGGGTAAATAATCTTTCCTGCTCTGTTCACTTTAAATCTAGTCTTCTTTTACAACATGAATGGAAAAACACCTTACACCTAAGAATTATATCAAAGAATATAAAGTATATATTACACTGAGTTACACACACATTAGTTTCCCCTGATTTATGTGGCACTTTAATTTGTGCGGGCTACAGGAGTGATTTCGAGCATGTTGTCAGGATCATCAAAGATACCAAAGAAAGGGTAGAGCTTTAGTCTTCTACTGGCAGATGCACCATTCATAGAATAGAGAAGAGATTTTAGAAATGGTGGAGACTCCATGAAGGTTAATTCTGTGAAGGAGTGGATCAGAGTCCTGGCATCCACATCATAGAAGGAGACCTCTCCCTTCTCATAATCAACAAACACACCGACTGTCTGGGGCTTTTGCATTGGGTACCGGAGGCAAAGGATATCACCAGTATATGCCTCTCCCTCGTGGTTGATAGACATACCAAATACCCAGGCTCCTACCTCAGGGCTGGCTATGAAGATCTTCCTGTTAATGGACTCTTTGGCCACTCCGAGGACCCAGCTTTTACTCCCACTGACCCGAACCTCATAGTAGAACCTGCCGGAGGAAAAACCCTCTTTCCCAAGGACAAAGGGCTGATTTTGAAATCTGTTCCCAAATAAAACAGTAAGAGGTGGTCGACCCTCATGAAGTCTCAGCTGTTTCCCGTCCTCAGACACCGCAAGTCTGTGATTGGCTGTGTAGTAGTCCAGAGTCACATTCACCGCATCGTTCTGCTGGATCATCATCAGCTTGTCCCGAGGTGGAGTCCACACTTCTTCAACAAACCAGCCTGTCATCAGTTCGCCATCTGTATCAGACTGTTCATCAGCCTCACATCCATCAGATATCCTGACCTTATTAATCAGCATCTGCATCTCATTACTGAGTGTCTTTTCCAGCTGAGCCACAGCTTTTTTCACCATCCTTACATAACTCTGCTGACTGATGTCAGAGAGGTCTATTGGCTCAGTGAACTGGGTCAGAGCTTTACCTATGACACTGTGGGCAGGGAAAGAGACATCTGGACAGCTCTGCAGGAGGAGGAGGTGGTCCTCTGTTTGTAAAAGTTGCTCCATTTCCAATATTTTCTCCCTCAGCTCAGCGACATCTTGTTTCAGAGGTGTTGCACGGTCTTCAGCTTCCTTCTCTGCTGCTTTCTGCTTCTCCTGGATCACCTGAATCAGCTCAGCCTGGCTTCTTTGCAGAGTGATTAGAGCAGTGAAAACCTCAGCGATGTCTGATATCTCTTTCTCTGAATCTTTCCTGCTTTGCTTAACAAAATGTTTGATTTCCTTAATATTCTGAGATATAGTGTTTTCCATTATTTTTACTTGTGACATCACATATTCCAGCTGGGCCTTCCTCTCTCTGAATGCCTGCTCTAATGGGACAGCTTCATGTGTTATATGTTCTTCTTTCAAACACATGACACAAATGTACATTTGGTCTATGGGGCAGAAGAATTCAATCATCCTATCGTGCTTCTTACACACCCTGTCCTCCAGGTTTGACACAGGCTCCACCAGCTGGTGCTTCTTCAGGGTTTTGACTCTCTGATGAGGCTCCAGGTGAGACTGGCAGTACGAGGCCAAACACACCAGGCACGTCTTCTGGGCCCCGAGCTTCGGCTCAAGGCAGATGTCACAGCTCACCTCCCCTGGTTTGGCAGGGGTGTTATCTTCCCACCACACCCTCATGCTGTTAAAATGCTCCACCATATCTCTGAACCCTGTGTTCACCTGAAGCTGCGGTCTTTTACGGAACTTTTTCTCACAGAGGGGACACTGGATCAGGTCTCTGCTGGACCAGTACCCTGTGATACAGGCCTTGCAGTAGTTGTGTCCACATGGAGTAGAAACAGGTTCAGTGAACACATCCAGACAGATGGAACACAGGAGCTGTTCTTCACATGGGAGGCTGCTGGCTGAGGCCATGTCTGCAGGACAGGAAAGGTTTTCAATTTCAAAATCCAAATATGTGCAAAGGAAATTGATGATTTACATTTTAGTTTTGTTTTCAAGTAGTACTTTTTCATGCAGCTAAACATGCAGGTCAGAGCATAAAGGCAACTCATCTTTACAGTCTCACCAATTTTCACTGACTCATAATTCAGGGAGAACTCCCTGTGGGAGATCACCAACTGAAATGGGTGTGGTTCAACAGACCTAACAGGCATGTCATGTCAAAACAGAGCTTCAGTTTGGTGATCTATGGCAGCAGCCAATATGATGCAATCAGCATGGATTATTTCTCTTACAGTAAAAGGTTCAAAGAACATAAATATATCTCAGGTTATATTGACACAAACACTCTGAGTGTGATCGTGAAGACTAAAGCTTTGGGAATTTCAGGTACGTTGGCAATGCGCCAGAGTCAGAGAACAAATAAACACTTTGAGGAAAACAACGTGTGATGTCAATAGCAACATACTGCATGCATGTAAAATACTAATTAGCAATAAAATCAATCATTACATGTGTTATTAATCGACCTGATTAAACACAGGAAACACTGCAGATCCTGCCAATGTTAAACACAGTTAAGATAGTTCAGCATCAGGATCTTTGGTAGCCTGTAGTGAACCTATTGTGATTGTAATATTTTTCACATGGACACAAGCTGTTACATTCTTTCAAGTTATATTTAAGATCGAAATATCAGAGCACTTGAACTTTACCTGCTGAGAAGTCTCATCTGGGTTAACTGCAGAAACTCTTTGTCGTTCCTGAATTGACTGTTTGCTTCAGTTTTAGGAGTGTGTGCTCCACCCACTAAAGGACTCGTGCTCTTGGTTAACTCCATGTGACACAAGTATTACATCACACCTACTCCCTTACTCTGATAAAAGTTGTTTTATCTCATGAAATGTAATCCAATTTATCTTTTCGTTTGACTTGCTGCAAAGACAAAGTCCTCAGTACACCATCAAAACAGATCTAAAAACAATAAAGTAGATGAGCAGGTTGGTGTAGAGCTGTTAATAGTATTGTATTATCTGATGGATAATATGAAGCTACTTTTTCTTTACTTGCTCTAACGTTAGCCAACATGGAGTCATCAGCACAGGACTGAACGTGATTTAAAGTAATCAAGTAGATTTTTCCTGAGTTTGACCTTTGACCTTTCTATGATGGGGAAATCAAATACAAACTTTCTCCATGTGAATTAATAAAATATCAAACATTCAGAATAATACAGTAATAATGACCAATACTGTCTGCTTTAAAAAACCAACAACTTTATTTTTATATTTTGTTTGCTGAAGTAAGCACCTGTTACATGAAGCTGAAGTTAGATAACACCATTAAGAAACCATAAGAAAAGTATATTACAGTTTATCATCTCAGTACCTTACATAGCTTTCAAAAGCAAATGTGTTGCCCTTTATGGAATAAAGTGAGAGGAGATGTATTTCAATATTATCATTTTAAACTCTAAAGTTAACATATAAGACATTTACAGCAGTTATATGACAGACATAAAAAGCATAATGAAGGATAAAAGTCCACTTTATATATTTGTGCTTGTTATGAGCTGTGTAGTAGTGCAGTCTAAAGATGTAAACATGCATCATGAGCCATGGGAAGGATTGTCAAAAGGATTATAAAGGTTCATTTTCCGTAGATAGACGAAATGACGAGTCTTAAACCTTTAGATCAAAAGCATTATTGAAAGTATATAATATTTAATTGGGTTCACGATGATGTCACTGTCCACTCCTTGTTGCTTCCTCCAACAGTAAAGTCTCTGAGAAGCAAACAGTGGTGCCATCTCATATTGCAACGTGTGTATAAATATATATATGCCTGATCACTTCTACCTTTTTCTACAGTTTAAAATAAACGTCATCACCAAGTGTCAGGTTAGTAATCTTACCTGCTCTGTTCACTTTAAATCTAGTCTTCTTTTACAACATGAATGGAAATACAAAGAATATACAGTATATATTACACTGAGTTTTATTGTCCTTTTGTAATGTGTGATGCTATTACTATCACCTCATGGGAGGAGTTACACATTAGTTTCATTAGTCATTAGTTTAATGGCTACCGGAGTGATTCTGAGCACGTTTTCAGGATCATCTACAGATGTCAAGAGACCAAAGAAAGGGTAAAGCTTTGGTCTGCTTCTAAAAGCTCCTCCAGTCACAGAATGGAAAAAAGATTGTGTTTTTCCCCTGAAGGTTAATTCTGTGAAGGAGCGGATCAGAGTTCTGGCATCCACGTCATAGAAGGAGACCTCTCCATTCTCATAATCGACAAACACACCGACTGTCTGGGGCTTTTGGATCAGGTATTGTTGAAAAGAGATATTGTTCAAATATGCCTCTCCGTTGTTCATGTTCATATGAACTGCCCAGACTCCCGCCTCAGGGCAGATGAAGTTTATCTCCTTGGGAATGGACTCTTTGGCCACTCCGAGGACCCAGCCTTGACTCCTACCCACCCAAACTTCATAGTAGAAGCTGCCGGAGGAAAACCCCTCTTTCCCAAGAACAAAGGGTTGATTTTTGAATCCTTTTCCATATAAATAATTAAGAATTGGAAAACCAAATCGACAAAATGTCAGCTGTTTCCCATCCGAAGACACCTCAAGTCTGGAATTGGCGGAGTAGTAGTCCAGAGTCACATTAACCGCATAGTTCCGCTGGATCATCATCAGCTTGTCTTTAGGTGGAGTTCCCATTTCTATAGCAAACTGGTCTGCCATCAGTTGATCTGTTCTGTGTGTCTACATGAGAGGAAAGGATCTGATGGTTAGGACTTTCAATTTAAAAATCCACAAATGTGACAATCAATTTGCTAATTTACATTTTTCACAACTGGTTCCCAGTCTATAAAGGCTAGTCATCTTTGCTATCTCACCAATTTTCTCTGATGATAATACCTAGAAAACTCCCTGTGGGCAATCTTCAACTGAAATGTATATTGATTTAAAAGACTTAACAGACATGTTACTGCAACACAGAGCTTCAGAGTGGTGATCTATGTGAGCGGTAAATATGATGCAATCAGCATGGATTCTTCTTCTTACAGTGATAAAAGTAAAAAAAAATTCAAAGAGCATAAATATATCTCAGGTTATAGTTACATTAGAATAGTTATATCCTGGTGTGGTCACTAAGACTAAAGCTTTGGGAATTTCAGGTATGTTGGCAATGTGCCAGTGTCAGAGAGGAAATAAAATAAATGAGGAAAACAACATTTGATCTCAACAACAGACATGCTACATGCATGTAAAATAGAAATTAGCAGTAAAATTAATCATGACGTGTAATTAGTCGACCTTAATAAACAGGAAATACTGCAGATCCTGCCAATGTAAAACAAAGCAATGTTAGTTCAGCATCAGGATCTTTGGTAGCCTATCATGAACCTATTGTGTTAAGTTACATAATGTTATGTTTAAGATCTCAAATATCAGAGCACTTTTCCTTTACCTGCCGAGAAGTCTTTGTTGTCTGTGGAAACTGATTGATGTGTCCGAGGCCTCAAGAGATTGATAGTTACAAACTCGCCTGTAAGCACCCCGAAAGAAAAACACAAAGTCCAAAAGCTTCACCTGAGTCGATTCTTATCAGATGACTGGTTTCTTAGCGACACACATCAGTTTAAATACTTTCACCACATTGTATAACAAAGTTCCCCCTCCCATTTCTGGGAAAACCTCGGAAGTTTCTAAAATTAGCTTATTCTTGTTTTAGTCGTCTAAATTTTACACGCATGTATGGCCCTATGGGCGAGACTGCTAACCACTACACCACCGTGTGTGGCCTTATATATAGATATAAAATCTTAATATAATGAAAGTTTTACTTTCGTTTATACAAAACGGCGTTCACTTTATGCATACTTTCATTTGTTGGGAAATCAAAGTTGCTCGATGGACCGGTAACTCCAGTTCTATGAGTGTGTGCTGCGCCCTATAAAGTGCTTTGCTATTGTTCAAACTCATGTGACACAGGTGTTCCAGCAGTCCTACTCCTTTACTCTGAAAGAATTTACAGCATTATTTCATCTAATGAATAACTCTCCCGCTTTTTCTTAATTTGCTGCAAAGTTAGACAACACAGCCACAAAATGGATCTAAAAACAATAAAATAGATGAGCAGGTTGGTGTAGAGCTGTTAATAGTATTGTATGATCTGATGGATAATATGAAGCTACTTTTTCTTTACTTGCTCTAACGTTAGCCAACATGGAGTCATCAGCAAAGGACTGAACATGACTGAAAGTCATCAAGTAGATTTTTCCTGAGTTTGACCTCTGACCTTTCTATGATCGGGCAATCAAGCACAAACTTTCTCCATGTGAATTGATAAAATACCAAACATTCAGAATAATACAGTAATAATGATTCATGCTGTTTTCTTTTTTGTTTTAGACTTCAGTTTTATTTGTTGATTTGTCTGCTGAAGTGAGCACCTGTTACATGAAGCTGATGTTACCGAACAAAAGTGTGGAGAAGGAGGAATATACAGTATAGTACAAGTGCTATCATATTACAGTTTACCATATAAGTACTTTACAGAGCTTTCAAAAGCAAATGTGTTGCCCTTTATGGAATAAAGTGAGAGGAAATGTATGTTATTATTATCACTTCCAATTAAGTTATGATATAATATTAACATTTAAGACATTTACAGCAGCTCTGTTAAATGATAGACATCAAACATCAAAAGAAAAAAAAGAATGAAGGATAAAAGTCCACTTTGTGTTTTCATGTTAGTTATGAGCTGTGTAGTAGCGCAGTCTAAAGATGTAACACAAGTGTGTGTGTCAGTGAATGCGCATCATGAGCCATGGGAAGTGTCCAGTGCGCTGCATGCCGAAGGTACTGACGAAGAAGTTGAGGACTGTGGTGATGAAGACTATGATGGTCGTTACGTTGTTCAGGTAATCCAGACGACTCTGCAGGGTGGAGTTATTCAGGTCCCGACGGCCTGTGACACACACGCACACACACACACACACGCTATCTTTTATATCATTATCATCATGTGCACCTTGCTACTTTGCATTCTCAACCAATCATCAACAAAAAAAACACATAATCAAAGCATCGGCTTCTGTTAAGTCACTACATTTATTCAGCTTTCTGGAGGAGAACGTACATATTAGAGGATGTCTCTTATTAATGTTACCCTGTTTATGGCTGGCATTGAACCTAAAATCACAATTTCTTAAAAATAAAGCATAGAAAACATTTATCTCACATGTAAAGTGTAAAACAGTTTGAAATACACATCATGAAACACATGCACACATTTTTGACAAGCACATTATTGCAGCAAAGAAAATGACGCATATGTATTTCAATATTCAGTTGGTTAAAGTGAAAATATTTTAGTTGGATTACAGTTTAAAAAGCCTGAATAAACAATAAGAAGTGATGTTTGAACATATGCAGCATGTTTACGTAAAAAGGTGTGTGTGTGTGTTGCAGCGTATGAATGTGTCTGACGTGCGAGTTCATATGTGTGTTTTTCTTCGTCAGAAGTGGAGTCGAGCCAGCAGCCAGCGGAAGAAGCCGGTCCTTTTGCATCCGAAGAAGCTGACGAAGAAGTTAACCACTGTGGTGGCGAAGATGAAGCCCGTGGCCACGTTGTTCAGGTAGTCGAGTCGTTGCTGATTGGACACCACGTTCAGGTCCCTGCGGGCTGCAGCACACACGCACACACACACAAACACAAAATTTCAAACACTTCAAACACACACACGCACACAAACTATGCATGCACACTTAAACACACTCAGAATGTTCCCATACAAACAGCAGCATAACTCCGTCACACACCCTCCAGCCTCTGTTTACTTTTGGTGACATTTTGACCCTTACTCAGCAAATATCATTTACTGTCAGGATGTCCTGTAGCAAAGAACCACCAGCTGTTCTGAGATCAAATGTGCACATGGTGTCTGTTTTTAGTTCATTTCTCTGAGGGGACATTTTGAAGCTAGTTTGATTTAACTGCTCACTTCTGGCTTCGCCGGAAATTAAAAATTGTTAAAAATTAAATGATCTATTTTGAGCCTGTGGAGCTGAAGTTGGGACAAGCTAACAGTGTGGTTCATTCAAAGTCATGCAAAGATGGGAACAGATGTCAGTTTGTTCTCGTTAGTGTAAATTAAGGCGAGGAAACTGCACTAAATCTACCCATTGGAGAAATCTAATTTGGTCAACTAAAGCTACTTAGATAAAAAAGTTCAAACTATTTAATGAAAAAATGATCAACATGACAATGTACATATTCCTCAAAGCTCAAACTGCCTAAAAACTGTCAGTATACAAGTTCAGAGAGCCTTTACTGTAGATGCTGATTTTATACTGATACATTTTTGAGTCATTGGTGAGTGAGATTTAAAAAATTCAACTTGTACTTTTTTACTTTGTTCCCACTTCTAGCTATGATTGCATTGATTTCATAGAGGTGCAGGACTTCTTGGGGTTCAGAGGATTAAACATGCATGTTTATGCATAGTTTTCTGTGTGTGTACGTACAGTGTGTGAATGTGCCTGAGGAGTGTGGTTCACAGAATGAAACGCTGCAGCAGCCACTGCAGGAAGCAGCTGCGTTGAGTGCCGAAGGCGGCTTTGATGATGTTGATGATGAAGGTGAGGAAGATGATGCCAGTGGTCAGATTGTTCAGGAAGTTTAACAGCCGCTGATAAGAGGCGAGGAGGGTCAGCTCACAACGAGCTGCACACACACACACATGAGCATTCATTACACACACAGACAACAAAGCGCACATACAGAAACACACAGACAGAGACACACACACACACACACCCAGTTGGTCCCCTGGCCCAGTCCATTCATACTGAATAAAATCAGAGGACAGAAATACTGTAGTTGATTAGTACTTTAAGTAGAACACAAGTTACACTTCTCTGTTTGTGTGTGTACAGAAACTGGTCATGTGTCAGAAACTTTCCCTGCTTTCCAAAAGAACTCAACATATTCTAATGAATCCATACGTCAGGAAATTTAGAAATGCATCCTGGCAAAGAGGCCGGTTCGCTCCATCCCGAAGACGGAGATGAAGATGTTGGAGACGAAGATGAAGAAGATGATGATGGTCGTGATGTTGTTCAGGCTGTCCAGGCGCTTCTGGTTGGCTTCTTCGTTGAGGTCCCGCCGACCTGCAACAAGCACACACACGTACACACACACACACACCAAAAAATAACAAACTACACAAAAATCAGCATATATATTTTATTCCATGCTGCACAAAAATAGACAAGAAAGTGACTTGAACCTGCACTGCCTTTATTTCCCCAACAAATCAATGTATTAGTATGTTAATATGACTGGTTAAAAACATGGAGGATGCATTTATGAAGGAGGCGGCCTTTTACTAATGCTGTAATGTGATTGGCTCACCAATGATGATGATGAGGACCCCAGCCACTATCTGGAGAATAAGGGAGAAGGAGATCAGCGTCAGGACAGCATAGTAGTACCTGAGGAGGAGAGAGAAAACAGATGAGGTGAGTAAATGTGATCATTTAGGAGCTTGAACCCTCCCTGATCTCTCTCACACACACACTGTACCTGTATCCAGCTCCCTGTTCGATGACAGTCTTCATGTGTGTGATGTTGGCCAGGAACAGAGCGATGTCCAACATGCCCTCAGCTGCCGTCTTTTTCGTAGCATACAGGTTCATGTTCAGATTAGAGGGTGAACCTCCCTGAAAGATACACATTTCATGTTACTGATTTCATGTGATCCTTCCTGTCCCAACGCTCCACTTGTATGTGCTAACTCAATTTAGCAGACATCCTGTCTGTATAACGATTTGTGTATCAGCCCAAAAGTTTTGCAGCATTGCATCTCTTCACTTCACTTCAAACTAGAGGAGGAATTCAGGTGATGCAATATAAAGAGCAAGTCCACACAAGGAGGAAGATGGATTCTTATCTCAGGGCCTACTGACCCTTTCACTGTCAAAATAATGCAGCACAATTTTTAGTAGTTATTTTACTTCAAGCCATGATCTGAAACTTCAAAACAGCTCATTATTATTATTGGGTAAAGCGTCTGTTTCAGGATAAGATTAAAAAAAAATAAAAACAGAGAATTTCCAAGTTGCACTGCCAATATCTGACCAGAGGGGGGCAGCAAAGACCAAGGAAACTATCACAGGAAGCTGCAAGTATGAAGCATAATGTTTGATAGCATGAAGTGTGTTCACTGTTTTGTTTATTTTGTTATTCTTACAACCAAATCCAAGCCATAAATGTGATTAATGGGAGAGTCTATCAAAAGATATCACAGCTTAATAATGAAATACTGCATTCATCATTTCAATTGTTTTTTCATCTATAAATCCAGTCTCAGGAGCGACTCCACTGTGTTCCAGCAGGGAAGTGTTTCTCCTATTTTGGCAGCTTGGAAACAGAAAATTCCAATTTTTTTCTTGTGGTTCATTTATCATGCGAGCTCTAATTGCTCATTTTCCAGCGGTTGGAAGTAGTTGCTTTTAGAATGATAAGAAGTACTTGAGTGATTTGAGAAACCGTGTGTGTGTGTGTGTGTGTGTGTGTGTTTGTTTAAAGTGCATTTTCCTATTTCCCAGAGACAATCATTTGATAGAGAAACAGGAAATAACAGGTAAAGAAAATGAACTGGAGAATTATTATTTTCTTACTTCGGCCAAACAAAGAGATGGTGTGTGTGTGTTTCAGGCAAAGAAAACTATCAATGTCATTACATAAAGCCTTAATTCATGACTCATAGCACATGTCAGGGACTAACATTTTCTAGATCTAATTATTGCTCTGCATAGCATGGACTGCAGATGCACATATTGGATTACTTAACACTGAGCTATAGATTAAAGCATTCTGCCCACAAATGGATCATTTTACCCGAGGCTGTGTCAGTGCAGTTTGAAACAGTACAGTCTGTTTTTCCTGCAGGCTCTACAGAAACAGAGATGTGTTGAGGGAAGGCATAGATCACATAGGTAAAGCCAATCATGTGGACGCGAGGGACACATTGTACTTTATGACCTCATTCTGCTGTAATGTGCTTTACTGTTCCAAAATAAACAGACCATTGACGCTGTACATGGACAGTAATTGTTCAAACCTACTGCTCCTCTGTGTGTGCTGCCTCTGTTTTTATGGCACTTTTGCCTCTAGTGTTTGGGTGACACTTTATACGATCTTGTTATTTGAAGCATACTGAGCCCTTTATAGTCAACAATGTGCTCACTTGCTGTGTGTGCGCAAGGAAGTATTCCCATACTTGTGGGCAAGGCGCACATGCTTGTGAAAACACTGTGGTGCATGTAAACACAGTGTGGGCTGAGACCATGTGCTCTAGTTACTCGGACAATGCTTTCTCTTGCAAACTTGTATGTAGCTAATCCAAATGGCAGCCTGTGAATCTAAAACCTGCATAGTTTCTAATCACAAGCAGCGGGTGGCTACACTGGCTGCAAAAAGAACTCATATTGTATGAAAGTCTATGAGAAAATGATCCTATTAAATTAATCACCTCAGTAAACATTTTCCTGGTGACGGGTCTTCTTCAATACAGCATATTGTTCATTTTGTTTATTATATTCCCACTTAAAAATAAAATAAATGTAAAATAAATGTAAAATAGATGCTAAAATAAGGTATGGCTATCTTGTGATTGACTAGTTGATGCAAAGGTGAACATTATTAACATTTTGGGCACCTAAAAATGTTTTGATAAGTGTTCTTTTGTATTAAAAGATACTCCAAAGAGTCAGCTGCTGTTCATTTTGAGTTACAGATGTACCTTGATAACCTAGCTAGCTAGCTAGCACGATCCAAAGAGTAATAAATGATTATTTTATCCACTGTTTTATGGACTACCACTTTAAATTTTGAACTTGCAACATCTAGATTTTTTGTAACTATCACATGCGCAAAACAGGTTGGTAGATGGGAGAACGCTATGTTATCAGCTAACGCTAGCACTAGCAACCAAGCTTTGTTAGCAAGATGTATCTGTGATTCAAAATAAACAGCCAACAGAGGTAGCCGCTTGATGCTATCGCTAGCTGATAAGTTAGCATCCCTCTCCCTAACTCCACCCTTTATTCCAAATATGGTCACTTCTGGCTTTAAAAAAACAAATTGGCAATTAGCTAAAATGCCGAAATCAAGGCCTCAGAATCATAGTCCACAAACCACTGGATGCTGGTTACACCTACCTCTTTTAAACAGTCCATGAGCTACCTCCATGATATCCAATAGCACCACAAAACTACCATACAGCTCAGCCAGTGTGTTTACACCCACTTCCCTCTCGCCCATGAGTGTTGGCACCCTTCCTTCTGCGTGGGGACAGAAATTTGGCAGGTGCACTTTGGTAACAAATATTTTCCACTGACAGTATTCCTATGAGGTCTACGTCTTATCATAACTGTGCCCTGATTTCTGGAACAAGATGTTGACTTCAGATGTAGGTTTTGGACGCGTAGAGTGCCACAAAACCAAAACAAACTGTTGCTCTGCGCAAGAGGAAAAGTATGTTTTTTTTGGTATTTTCAGATAATCTAAACCTTGTACTTCATCCAAATGTTTACTAATCCCAGGGTTTAATTTGAAGTCTACTCAAATATATTTCTATGGATGACAATTTACCTGTGCTGAGGCTGCGATTCCCTTCAAACTAGTACACATGTGATGTATTTTTGTGCTGGAAATCTCAGTTTCATCCCCCATACAGTACAGCCTGTGTTACAGTACAGTTTGATCCAGACGGGGCGATCTCCAAGAAAGTATGAAGCAATTCTGGGAACTGTTGTACTGTCAAAACACTATGAACACGTGTACCGTGGCCTTTTGAATGTTTTTCTGAGAGACGAGGGAGGGAACTGTGCAGGAAAATGAAAGAAAGACAGAAAGGGAGGAAATGATATAAAAAAAGACGGGGAGCGAGTGAGAGAAAAAGTATGTATATATACTGGCCGGCTTCCATCTCTTCTCCTTTGGGGACTCATGTGGTCACACTTTATCAACATCAGCCTTGGGCACGACGCCAAAACACACACACACAAACACACACACACACACACACACCCCACACGGACCACAATCAAAACATTGGAATGCCCTACATACAGTTTTACAGGCCATGTGTGTTCACTTAGTGTAATGTCTGAATGTACTGACTGAGCATTTATCACACGTAATCTGAAGTTATCTTGATTTATTAAAATATGTTCATAAAGGGAGGGATAGATCCTTTGCAGCTGCAGTCTGAAGAAGTGGGAGATCAGCAGGGTGTCATACATTTATCCCCAGAAGCCAGTTGGCCTCGGGGCTGCTCCATTATGAATGTCCGGGGTCGACGACCTGGCTCAGCTTTTGCTTTTGAGGAATGAGAACATTTTTCTTTATCGTCTTCTAAACTAGTGAGGAATCATCAATAACAACTTTTTTTCTCTAATTATTTAAAAAGCTGCACTCATTATTCACTGTTCATTAAACAGATACAGGAGCTGCAGCATATTAGTGTCTGTATATTCTGGGTTTACTGGATGTGATCCAGTCAAATGGTCTCCTGCAGATTTCCCTCTGAGGACTGGTACTTAGCAGCAGCTTATAAAACTCCTATTAAACTTTATCATCATGCTTATTGGTTAAATACTAAGGATACTGTAGCCACACAAGGTCAATCCACATACAATAAAAGATGAATTGAAGAGAAAATGCTCCCCGGCACCTGCAGAGAATTTATGAATGCCTGTATGCATCATGTGATTGGATTATAGTCCACTGCTTTTGAATTTACCTCACACTGAGTTTGACCTTGTAATGAAAAGGAATGAAATCATTATCATTCAGACTCATGAATCAAAGTACTGGATGGACACATTAAGGTTTTGATCTGATGACGGCAGTAGGATAGAAGGACAGAAGATATAGAATGAAAAACAAAAATGGCAATCTCAAGGTGGCGCTCAAGGCAAAGTGTAATGAAAATTATTAGGCTACATGATCCGGGAATTAAAAAAGTCTGTACAGAATTAAATGACAATTCATCTACTACTGTGGTCTCCAACCCTGATCCTGCAGCTGCTGCCCTGCACATTTCCCAACTCTACACACCTGATTGGAACGATCTGCTCGTTATCAAGCAGCTTGTAAAGGGCTTGATAACGAGCAAACTGTCCTAACCAGGTGTGGTGGAGTAAGAAGACAATTAAAACAGGTTCTCTCCAGGAGCAGGGATGGAGACCACTAATTGCAGATGTGAAAACATTTTCACTGGATAAGTGAAAAATCCTGACCTGCTTGAGGGAAAGTCACCAAGTTATTAAGATTCATCTCCTCATAAATATGTTTACCAAATCAAGTCATGGCTTGTTATTGAAACAATTAAAAGAACAAAATTTCCTCATGATTTTCCACCTCCCTTTGCACACTTTCTCACTCTTGGCTCAGGATAAAATGGGTTATATACAAATTATGGGTTTGGTTACAGGTTACTTACAGGTATAAGTACGAATAGTGAATTAAAAACAGCCTGAATTTATGATAATAATATTATCAATATAAGAAATAATAACTCCCTACACTGAGTCAGTAAAATGCACTTCTGTGAACAGAAGCTTGTTTTTTTCCCACTGTTTTTTGTGGACGTATGGTATTTATAAAGTTAACGCTTCCTAGAAATCTGGAGTCCTTGTAAAACTTCCATTCCTGAAATTCGCTGATCCACAACCCTGGGCCTAGGGCCTAGGGCCATATCACATAATGTACACACACACACACACACACATACTTAAAAGCACATATTTGATGTTTATCTCTGTATGAGGCCCATACTGGAATATGTCATTCCACATGTAGAGTTATGCACATTAGTGGCACTAATACACAGAAAAACAACTGCATTCTTTTTACTTCTTCTAATAAATACACAGCAGAACACATGGGGACC
>CAFUXE010000569.1:145919-160759 GCA_903364295.1 Serranus cabrilla | reverse complement strand
CACACTTCCTTCCTCTGTGCTTGTGTGCATCTGGGCATTCCCGCTTCCCGAGTTCCACGAATGCTGCCACTTTGTGCCAAAACGTGAGACGTTTAAAGACACGGACAGATATAGACACAGCCTGGGGATGAAAATATGTGAAAAAAAACAAAAAGTAGCCAAAACAAAACGCTGAGTGTGGAAAGATTTCATCTGTTTGTTATCAACGGATGAATTTTACAGTTAGGGGCAACATAACAAAATTGCATTAATTTAAATGCTTTTCATCAGTCACGAAGAGACAACTGCGGATAATAAATATCCCAAAACAGACTGTGTGTCAGAAGTATTTTTTTTAAAGGGGCACAGAGATTACTTTTATATAATTTTCCCACATTTTGTTAAACTAAAATGATATATGACAGTTTATTTGCAAACATAAATGGCATAATTTTGTTAGGGATTCATAGGGAATAGATATTCAAAGTTACCAACCCAGCATCATTCTTAAAAGAGTTTTGACACTGCTGATGTGCTTAAGTCAGACTGTTATATATTAATATATTATGAAATTATTATTATTATTATTGATGCTATCTGAAGTCTAATCACGGATCAACTGATCATGTTTTTCATGTTAAATCTCAACCTGAAATGTAACCAAAGCTGGCGGTTATGAATAATAGAATGACAGCGGTTTGGCTCCTCAGTTGACGGTTTTTATTTTTATCCCTGCCAACATTTTGTTTACTTGAGACGTGACAAGTGGAAATTTACTGCAGCCAAAGGTTTTACACGTGTAGCATACACCTCTGTACACAGCAGTCACCTGCACCGGGGATGCCTGTTCAACCAGTCAGATACGGCCGACGACACGGCAAGGTCACAGCCTCTATCTCTGTGTGTTTACACACACCTGACCCTGCACTTGACTCTGTTGCTTTGTGTGTGTCTCAGTATACAGACATTTTATTTTGTAACTGAGTGTACAGGTGGAGCATGCTCGACTCCAGGAAGTGATCTATGACAAGATGCATGTATATATATATATATGTATTGGTCAGTAATCTTAATCTATTACGTGCATACTTTCACACTCTGACTTTATGACGACTATTCAGTGGCATTTTACAAACATGCAACACCCCTGTGTAACTACCACAATCAGTAGTACACACACAAGGAAGCTAATTTACTGTGATAATAAAAAATATGATGATTTGTTCCCTGTAATAACTGTCTGACCAATACCAGAAGTACAACACACAGCTGAGGTTAACATACTGTAATCACAGCTTTCTACCACTGTTACCAGCATGTGTGTGTGTGAAAAGAAACAAAAGCAAACGGGGAGAAATCACCCTGGTTACTGCAGGAGTTATTATTGCTGTGGCAATGTGGTAATAATCAGCATGGATCTGAGGCCTCTCTGATCAAAGCTACTTCAACAGCCACTCGTGTAATTCCCGTTAACCACAAGACTGTGATGTATTTCCACTGATGGAAATTATTGTGTTTAATCATCATGATGGAGAGTTTTCCACTGAGACAAACATCCTTACATTTAGTTCCACGTCTGCATTCACAGATACACAGTTAGCAGAATATTAACTTAAATATAAAAATTATTGCTATCTTTTTTAAATGATAGTCAGTGATGGTTGACACTGTGTGTGTGGCTCTCACTATTTTAAGTTATAGCTGTTTATTTTCACTGAAGAGGTCAAAGGTTAGACGGATATTCGTGAACGAGCAAGACACACAAACATAAAGGCACAAACTTAAATGCAGTATATCAGTTAAGGTGCCTAAACCTCCGACGGGACATTTATTAACGTCCCCGGAGGCTCCTAAAGATGATGTATATGTGTTTGCACAGAGCAGGATTATGTAGACAGAACACTGCGGGAAAAATGCTGTGAAACACTTAATGTGTCTTTTAAAACTCAACATGTGAGAGGAAATGCTTGTTAAAGTCAAAAGCATATTGTTGTTTTGTTGTCTTAAGTATTTAGTATGCATTTCATTGCATTTAAACGTACAAATGTTCTTTTTAATTCACAGTAAATGACTTGAGGAGTATTAACTGCAAATTTTCCCTAAAATACATGTATGGAATGTTGGTGTTTTAGTGGTTGAATATCTGCATAATTTGTGTGTAACTGTGCAATTATTTCTACATTAATTGAACTGTAATGAAAAAAAAACAAGTCGATGCTTTTCGTGGTTTCACACAGAGCACAATTAAAAACAAAGAGAGCCTTTGTTTCACTTTTAGCGTGATCTCATTGTGAAATCAACAATAGTCCCACGAGCACCGCAGGCACCAGGGGACAGCAGTGACGGAGACTGGATGAGGTAAGACAGAACCTCACCCACCTCCCACACTCCCCCACACTCCCCCTCCATCCCCTTAACAGGCCTCAGATCTCAGTGAGCTCACACAGATACATCCACTGCATTAAGTCAAATGCACGGGTTGTACACAAAGCTTCATGTGATGCTGCTACACACACACACATTCACATGATCATAAACATATACTGTTCATATGTCAACAGGACAGTTTATACATACAGGCTCTCATTAACCTAAACTTGACCAGAAACACAAGCGTCCGGGATCTTTCCCACACACACACTCCATCTTATCCGATGACCTCACGCTCGTGCTGGAGGAAAGGAAAACACAGATCGACTGAGAGCTGTATTTACCTTTAGATTCACATACACATACTCCATACTGGCCAGCAGCCCGCTGCATAGCAACACCTCTCTTAACAAACACAGAGGTCAGATTCAGTGTGTGTGTGTGCAGCCGAATTAATGTCACTCTTATGATTTCTACATGCCAAGAGAGACCTCTTTTTCTTCCTCTCTTTCTGTGTTTCCATCAATTCACCCTCTTTTCCTCGCTCGTTCCTCTCTTAAAGGAACAGTTCAACATTTGGTCTTGTTCACCTTCTTTCCAAGAATAAATTAGAGGATTGATGTAAAAGCCAACACAAACACACACACACACACACATATATATATATATATATATATATATTAAACGTTAAGCAATATTCACAAGAAATTTAAAAGTATTAAAAATTTAAGCAAGTAGAAATATAAAGTTAGGAATAATATAGACAGCTGAAAACCTGCACTATTACACAAGGAAAAGTTATTATTACTATTATTAATGTTGCATCTGTGCATCGTGTACTAACCCCCATCAGAAACAGTCTCTGAGGCTTTGTATATGTTTACGACTCTGTATATGTTTATGTCTTTTTCTATGTGAATGCTGTTCCACAGATGTGTGGCCACATGTGTGTAGCTGCGTCTCCTGGCAGTGATCCAAACACAGCAACAGTTTACAGTCGACTTCTTTGATTTGTGTGTGGCACCTCGAACCAAATGAAGCTGTAATGCAACAGCAGCTGATGAGCAACTCGCAATTCTTTGAAAGACAAATACATTTTTTATGAATTCTAAGAAAAACATTTGATCATCTACATGTGTTTTTATGAGCAGGGTGTGTATACAGAGCTGGTGGAAAGTCTGAACTTGGATTTATAAGTGTGGTGTGTATTTCTGATTTATGCGCATCAGTGTGTGTGTGTGTGTGTGTGTGTGTGTGTGTGAGTTGTAGAGTCCCAGCAGGGGAGCCTCGGCACTATGAGAGGGGGTTTCCTGTAGTTTCTTGGCAAATCAACTGGAACAAGTGGATGAGGAACAAAAGTGTGACACAACACTCTTGGCCTAAAGCTGCAGCTTGTGATTTATCTCATGTGTAATAATCCGCTCAGGGTTTTAAGAATCATCGTTTAGTTAGTTTGTCAAATCATGTCTTCGGGAAATATATCATGCCGAGTCTTTCACAGAAAATAACATTTAAGGAGAAGTCAAGATTTTAAATCCTGCTCAAGTGGAAGCAGACTGCTGTGTTTCACCGTGTGACACGATAATTGCAGTTTTGTGAAAGACAGAAAGCAGGAGACAGAGAGGCTGCTCCATGTGTGTGTGTGTGATAATCTAATTGTTTATATCTGCTGGGATCTAAAGTTTTGTCTGGTATCACTCATCATGGCTTTTTTTGCACACACGCTTTTGAGAAACCTTCTCAAAGTCTTTTCACGTTTCTACACACACACACGGCAGCGAACTGGGCCCCGTTCCTGAAAAGCTGTTTCAGATTCAAACTGTCATTTCCCTCCTCAAAAAAATGAAAAGAAAACACACACTCCCCCACCTGATGGAGGGAGAGGAGAACCAGAGAGGAAAGAGGAACGTGTTAAAACAGAAAAAAAAGAGACATGAAGAGTGATGTGTGAGGAAGAAAGAACACGAAACAAGAAAGACTTCAAGTAACGTATATTCACCTTATACATTAGAATTTTAAAATTAGTAACGCACACTTACATAATTCACGGTTGCCCATAAAGTTGGAATAATTTTATTTTCATGCAAAATCATGATGTAAAGAAGCCTGTTTGTCGCTATAGCTGATCAGCAGATTCAGGTGCTGACAGCGACACGTGTTTCTGTTTCAGTTATCAGACGACTGCAGAAGAAACAACAACAATGAAATGAGGAAAAGGCCAGAAATCCAAACATGTCACATGGTGTTTAATGGGGTGTGTCAGTCTGTCCATTCAACCATGTTTTTAGAAAATTAGGTCTTTCAACCCTGTTTTAGTTTTCCTGAAAGTTAGAGAGGGGGAAAAATCTAAATGTTGGGGTTCCTTTCTCAGCCTTGAAAACTTTCCTGAGCTTTCATCAGGTTGAAAGTTTTACAACAACAGCTAACAAGTGACAAGCATTAACTTAAAGGCACAAAAAAGTCTTAAAAGTGCTACAACATCAACATACCTAAAGCTCAACAGATACATGACGGCTGAGGAAACTCCATAATAAAGAGCAGACTGATAAATCTGGAGTCACTACAGTACAATATACTCACACTGTATGTTCTGTTTCTGTGTTGACACACACACACACACACACACACACATACACACACACACACAGGCTTATACATATATACTATACCTTGGACATACAATCCACATACTACATTGCACACACATTACACAACAGTCATTTGAGGCTCAGTTTGGTCTCAAATGAAAGTTCCCGGAATCACACACACAGAAACACACACCAACACACACACTTTCTCGTACTTCACACCCACACTCAGAATGTGGCATTTGTCATGTAGGGGCCAAGAAGGGGTTACACACACACATGCTCCCATGCACACACACACAGATGTAATGTCAAAGGGGGGCAGCAATGTATTCTGGGAGGTGAGAGAAGTGGGAAGGAGATGAGAGGGACGGTGGTCACGGAGGGACACACAGCACCAAACACTGAAGCAGAATTCAGAAGAAACATACAGGAGGAACAGTACCAGGTAACACAGTATGACATATACAAGGACAGAAAAGTTGCATCATATTATCTGCATTTCTGTGATTTTTTTCTTCATGCAGATTAAAGACCAAACTAACAATGAATTGATCCTGCTAAAATTGTGCAATAGAGCTCCACTGTTGTCCAAAAACTAAGAAATGATCATTGCACTCATTACTTCAAGAGGATCTCACAACTGTCCTGCTGCCATAAATACTTAGTAGCCCACAACTGAAAATAGCCTCCAACAAACACTCTTTTTACTACTTAAAAATAAAATGTTTTTGAGATTTAAGCAAAATTTTTATACTAAATATATTTGACCTTATCTCCGGTATCAACAGTGCTTTGTTTTTCCGTCATGACAACATGAAGAAGTCATGTGATTTGATCACGCCAGCGTGATCAGTGACTCCATTGGGGTCAAAGCACCAAAGCACCTCCTTCTCCTGAGTGGGACCATTCGCTGTCTTTGAAACATGGCTGCCGTGCTTGGAGCGGCTGTGTGATTGCTAATAATTCGGTCTGAGCGCTCCACGCCCTGCTGCTGTACTCTGTACATAGAGAGTGACGTAGAGGTGTAAAGCCTTCACACCATAGAAATAGATTCATCATGGCAGCTTCACACAGACCCTGCTCGAAAACCTCATAAATCCAATTTTAGCAAATTACACACTTTCCTTAGGACTTGATTTGAAGTTACGCTGAGTGTGTTATGACTGGATGTTGTTGAACTCAGAGGCTGAGAAACCCATTCAAAATCAAGCATAAATCTGTTTGCACCAACAGTATTTAAAGACTGTTTGAAATACAAGGGTTTCATCTCACAGTATATTATTATTGTCTGGTGAGGGCCTCTTGTCAGCTCTTAAAGGAACAGGGTACACATTTAGAGTATTTTTTTCAAATGCAGGGCTGCTTGAGGACATCAGCTAATCCAGTATAAAGAGCACAAAAGTCCGTTGAGGATGAAGGTCTGGACTTTCACCCATTGTGTCCCTAACCAAGTAGTTTTGTTTACTTTTACTGTATTTATAGTTTTTCAGTCATGTGTTAATATATATTAACAAGGCAATCAGAGATGGCAGACTTCACCCCACAGCGCCATCTGTTGGCCAGAGGATGTATATGCAGTGGACACACAGACAGACAAACAGACAGACAGATACCGCCGCCCAAAAAAATACTTCACTCCCACTCCGTGGGGTGAAGTAAAAAACATATTTAAGGACTTGTATTGTATTGAAGTTTAAAAAGTGACTTTCCAGATATATCATATCAGCAGAGGCTATAAATTACCCGTGATTACTGAGTGATGCCAGTGGCAGGTTTCCGATTGTAAGCAAAACCACATCTAATTATATAGCTGGTATTCTTAAGGAGCATATCCATTTCATATTTCTTTTCACACTACTAATGGCTACTACTACACCGCTACACCTGCTACATCTAAAGCCATACATACCATCTGTCTGTTACAACAACATGGTAAGCACATAAGTGTAATGCAATGAAGATAGCATCAATCATTTACATCGTCAACTGGCACCGACATGCAGGATGTGTGTCATGCTGAGAGAGCGATTTCTTAAATCCACATGCAAACACTCGTTTCCGCTTTTCTAGGGATGACACATTTCTCTCGTCACATCTGCCAGCATATGATTAAGCAACCAGGGCTTGAAATGAATAGTTGTGGCGAGGACTTGGCATCTGTGAACGTAAACATTTACATTCTGAGCCACATGATATGTTCATTACTGCCATGGCTCGTGGCTGATGGTGGCCAAATGGTGCTCGCAGCTTATCTGCGATTAAGGGTGCTATAGGCCTCTGACTCTGCTCAGTCCATGTTAGCGTTTTTTTTTTATTCCTGCTAACTGCCGCTAAAACATACACCAGTTTGTAACACAGCTTTCTGTGGTTACAGTAATCAAATGATCCCCAAATGCTGTATTTTCATAAATGTTAATATTGTCCAAAATCTCACTGATATATAAGTGTGACTCATCAGAACACGAAAGGGAAAAATCAGGGACTGACAGTGTGAATGTGTATTTATGTTTCCAGTTAAATGAATGAACAGAACAAGCATTCACAAGACGTAAATTTGGATACGGTTAGCAAGCAGCAACCTTACTTTTTCTGCCACATAATTTCATACTGCTGCTGCAGCTGTCGTCCCGCTGGCAGGAAGTTAAAGCATTCACTAACTGAGTGAAAGTCATATTTTTTACCCTTTGACCTGTTTTTTTAAATAATTATCATGAATTGCAAACAAGCAGAAAAGTCCTCCAATAGCTGGGCAAGATATCCGAATAATGATATTAAACTACAATACTGTACATGTACTGTGCATGGCCTTGACATGAACAGGACTTTACACATACACCCACTCAGCCACCTTTTCTCACACATGTCACTGTCTCACACTCAAGTCTGCACACACACACACACTCGTGTTCGCCACACACACATACATGCACACAGCTTCTCTTGAGTAATAGCACTTTGTTCACTGGAGACTGTGTAGCTAAATATAACAGTAACTGATAGCCTGCTGCTTGATGGGCAGGGGCACTGCTGGACCTGACACTGATACAGAGGATGAATCGCAACAGACACCAGGGAGGGTGTGTGTGTGTGTGTGTGTGTGTGTGTGCATGTAGCTTGGTTTTATATTCTTAAAGAATAAAATTGTGTCTAGTCTTTTCAGCATTGCTTAAAACAGCATTTCACTTCTTTGTTACTTTGAATGATCCTCTGACTCATCACTTACTGCCTTTAAAATATCCTGAGGAAATAAAAAGCCACCCTCAGGTCCCCAACCCTACCTTGACCCCTTTTTCTTGGCATTAGTGAGTACCTGCTCTGTTGACCAGTTGCTGCATTAGAGGACTTTATTAGCCTTTGCACCCAGGTCCTAATTGATATTTGATGGATGTTGCAATCGTAACCTGGTCTCAGAATAGAGTACGGACACTCAGACGAACCCAGAGAGCCACACAGCAGCCCTCTGATCCTCAGCTCTCACATAGGCAGCACATACCACAGCTCTGCGGCAAAGCTAAGACAGGAGCAGCGATTCAGAGTCATGGATAGACCAGGACTGAGAGGAAGGGAGATGAAAGAGTGAAGGGAAGAGGAGAGAAACAGAAAGGAAGAGAGACTAAAAGATGCATCTATATTACAACTTCATTCAAACTTTTCTTTCCACGCCTGTCCCCTTTTAGTTGCCCGTCTCTCGCCCAGTCTCTCCCTCTTTTTCACACAGTTTTCTCTCTTTTTGGGTGCACTGACCTGTAGAGGGCCGCTGGCTGGCATGGTGGATCTCAGCGACGTCAAGTCGATGTCTCGGCCCTGCTCCCCTCTCTCTGTCTTCCCAAGTCCCTGCATAATAAGGCCCGAAGCGAGCAATCGACCAAGCACACACACACTCGCGCACTCGAGTGTTACCCCCACAGCGGTGAAAATGCTAATGCAAGGATGGCAGTGGTCGTTGTGAAAGGAAATGACCCTGGACGCCAGGCACCAAGCACCAGGCAAGGCCAAGGAGGACAGCCGAGGGACAAACAAACGGCTTATTCACCCCGTCCTGGTCTCCCCTGCTCCCTCTCTCTCACTTTCCACTCTTTCAGCCTGTCTCTCTCTCTCTATTCTCCCCATGCACCAAATCTAGCTTGTAAAAATGCTGGAATACCAAATGAACCATCATGCTGAAAACCAGGCAAATATTGTCCAAGTGTTAGCCTGTTGCCATATTTGAAGTTAGTCCTGACCCTGTCTATGGCTTTATTTGAGTGACCAAACCAGTGCACACCAAGTTGTGTCTATTTGTGTTTGTTTGCTCAACAAAAACATTCTGCTGTATTTCTGTTAAGTTAACTGAGGTCAGACGGCTTCTCGTAAAAGCACTGAGGCTCCACTGTTAGAGTTTACAGCTCTCTAAACCAGGGGACCCCGAGCCTCTGTAACAGGGACCCAAACATGACATGAGCATAGAAGACAGACAGAAAGATATCAGGAGAGTTAGAGATGGATATCTCAAAACCTGGACAGATACAATGAGAACTATCTGCAAGACCACAAACCAATACAAGAGCATGAAGTTTGTAAAGTTTTGTCTTTTAGCTAACATGAGCCACAGTAAGCTGCTGTAAGTCTGAATCTGCAAGACTTAGAGTTCATTGTATTGATTTTTTTACTTAGAAGATGAAGAATGTGTTATGCAGCACACAACAAGCAACAATTGATATAGGCTGATTGTTCCCGACCTCTCATAAGACCCACAGGACCTTTTCTTTAATTAGCGCCCGGACCAGGAGATCCAGACGCCCTCATACCTAAAAGTAATGATCACAGTTTAAAACATGTGGTTAACATGGATGCAGTTTGGTTAATTTTAGTCATCAAAACTACTGGGACAGGTTTAGGAAAAGAACATGGTTAAGATTGAAATAAGTTTGTTATGTAACATCAGTTAGGCATATATTTAAAACTACCTTACCTACGTGAAGTTAATGACATTATGTTAACATTACATATAGGTTAAAGTCCTGATTGTTTGACACGTCCATTCATCCTAACCTCCACAGACTTTATCGCTCTTTATGGCCACGAATGGTCGTCCTAATATTGAATATTGGTTACAATAAGATGCTTGTACAAACCAACGTGAAATGTGGGAAATGGAAAATTTTGATCATGTTATTATGACAGCCTCAACAATAACCTGCAGAGAGTGACAAGAAGAAAAATATAAAACGTTTTAAAAATGAAAAACAAGCTTTATTAGATTAAAAGGCTGAATGGCCTTTTGTAGAGCTAAGGAGACACAGGAATGTTCTCCTGTTGACTTTGAGAAAGAAAGACGGGTTGAGGGAGAGACAGACAGAATCCCTTTAAGCCCAACCTGTCAGTGTAAGTGGAAATTCCGAGAACTTAAAAAAAGGTTCACACAAAAATAAAACACCACAAACAAATACATAAATGTCACATTTATGGAAGAAATCTTTGTTTAACTTTGGCTTTTTCCTTATATGGCACACACACACATCGGACCACCACCATTGGACAACACACAGGAAAGTTTAGAGAATGAAGTGTGTCCTTTCTTCTCTCTCTCTTGTTCAAATACGCACACATACACAGTGTCCTGGGGGGATGGTGGTTGTCAACAATGATTAAACACACCACTGCAAGCTCGTAATCCTCGAAAAAATGATCAACTCAATGGCAGGAATTTCATTAGGTTAAGTGTATGTGAACAGAACATCTCCTACACACACAGTAAACCTTTGACCCACATTATAAAGACCCCTGCATGGGGCGTCACACAGGGGTGAAATGGAGTGGTCTCAGTATTTAAGCAACAGGTAACTGCTTTATTTATTTTATGTTTTGTGGATTATACAAATGCATAGCTCTATCTCACTCAATATCAAATCCAGGCTTCTGGTCTTCTTTAATAAATAACCGTTGACCGAATTAAAGAGCTTTGTAATTAATTTCCTGAGATGAGCATTGTATAGCTTAACATCCGTTAGCCGCAGAACCTGTTTGAAGCACTCTCCACTCTAACTGCTCTAAACTGTCCACTCTAAATACAACATCTATGCTTAGCACACGCACAACATGCCGTATATTGGAGCCCGACAAATCAGAGGTGTTCCTAATTCTAAGGTGGTCTGAACCAATTATCTGCCCAAATGATAATGTAGTGTGAGGAATTTACAGACATCATCTTAGTGTTACTGACTAGATTAGAGGCTTCCTGATTTGGAATCCTGCAGTGTGAAAGGCACATTAATGGAATATTGAGCAGAAAGCTGCAATAGCCAGTGAAACCGTGCTGATCAGGTAGCATCAACCATGACTTCATCCACAGTTAGTTTCGCCCTTTTCATGTGTTTTGGTGTAAAACAAGGCTACCACCTAAAATGACATCTACCACCATATTTTTTTTTATTCTGAAGTTGGGATTATTCAGGAACTACTTGGGCATAAAAACCGAAACATCTGCCCTTTCCCTCCTTGTCGTCCCTTGTTGTCGTTCTTGATATATTTGCATTAACAAGCTTCCAGGAACTGTCATCTGACACTGTCCAAGAAGTTATTTTATTTTTGTGGTTTTCCAGAATGATACTTTTATTGCTATTAGGCACATCATGGACTATTTGAGACCAACAGATTCCAAGTTAATCCCTAAATGAGGTTAAAAACAAACTGTCCTGCCCACAGAATTTCATTCCTAGAAACAGGGTTTACATGAGGTACTTGGCCAAAACCTCCCCATGCTTTGATTCCTAGAAACAGAGAGTCTTTGGGAGATGCCAATTATGGAATGCACAGACTTTTCTCAGTTCTTCCTCGAAAGAAAAACTGCTGTGTAGATAATACAGTTTGAGATATATGGTAAACATCTTAACTCCCTCTCCTGGATTACAGAGACTTAAAGGATGAGTTTTTGACAGCTAAATGTGTAATCCTGCTCTGGAGAAGGTTACTCAGGTTTGTGCACGTCTGGGAACAATAAAGATAAACAGGTACTTTGGAAAGACGGAGTTCACTGAGGGCACTCTTGACTGTTTTGTGCATGTTTCTATATGTGGAAGCTAAAACAGAAGCTGTAAAGCCTATACTTTATGACTATAATTCTATTTAATCTGTTATAACATGTTTGTCTCTGCCTCTCTGCTCTTGATGTAGCAATTTTGCTTGACTGTAAACAAAGTTATGAGGTGTTACGAAACACTGACAGAACCTGCAACACAGGCTTCTTGTTTCAGTGTTCATCATGAATGGATGGGGATTACTTTCATTTGTGTATATAGGTTATTAATAGAATACTTACCATGCAAGCAGATTTCAGTTGTGATTTGCCCGTGGTCATTAAGTGACTCACGCTTGTTTTTGAAGGTGAAAGTGAGCCATCACATGCGGCTGCTGCTGGGGAAAGGTAAGTGAAATAATGTGGTTTATATACTAAACAACAATGAGTGGAGACGACCAGCTGCAAAATGCTTGAATCATAATGTGCATTTTTAATACACAACAACTGCAGGTGCAACAATGGTAATGAGGTGTTAAAGAGGTGATGATACAAGCTGTCTTTAGTGGGAAAGCAACAGGATTTCAGAAAACACTTTTATTGCTTTTAGATAAACATAAGGTACACACGAAGAAACCTTTAAATAAGCAGTTTAAGCTGCACATCTTGTTTCACATGTTTGCTCCAGCTCTGTCTCCCAAAGTGTAATGAATTAGTATTTTTTACAGCTATAAACTTCATATGTGCTGTATAAAAATGCAAAGCTTAGAGAGTGTAGTAATTATAAATACAGGGGGCGGAGCTTAGCATATGGTCAATTGAGACTAGCTTGGAATTAGACGGACTTCAAATCAGCTGAAGCGACGCGTGACACTGTGTAATGATACAGACTGGGACATATACAATGCCTTGTCTTTGTCATTTTGTCTCTTTGTTGTACTCTCATTCTCTGTCACTCTCGTTCTCTCTCTCACACACACACTCACACACACACAAAGATAGGCTTCAGCAGTTGAGTACCAGGCTGCGCTGACCTCTCGCTTTCTACCTCTGTCTGCTGTACACACATGTACTAATACACATTAACCAAACAGTACCAGCCTCTCATTCTAGAAATGATAAAAGAGCCTTTATGCTACAAGAAGTTTTATCGCCGTGATGCAGACACACACACACACTGACTCAACAGGTAACCCACAGAGCGACTGTGCATATCTGAGCTTCTGATACCAGCTGATAAGATTATTATCAGACCAAACACTCGTGCACACACAGTTGCAGATTATGTACACACGTCTTATCACGCCCACATTCATGTGCAAACACACACAAGCGGAGGAGCAGCGTACTCTGGGATGAGGGAGTAACTAACAGCTCAGATCAAGATGCTTGTGTGCATCACTGACAGGCGTGCAGGTGTGCATGGGCTTTCATAGAGTTTAACAGTTGCAGTTCAACATTTTTTACTGAAATGCACTCTCAGTTTCTTTTTAGCATCCAAGCATAAACATATTTTGTTGCTAATCAACAAGCTTTTCCTTGAAATAATGATCCTTAGAGGGAAAAGGCCGTTTTGTATCTCTTTGTAGTTGTTTTGGTCTCTTTGTAGCGTGGCCTGGGCCCGGCAGGCCTGTCCAGTCATCCATCTATGCCAATATAAGCCAAAATGGGTCACCAATCGATGTGTGTCCTGGACACCTGCTGCACCCATTAAACTCTTTTATAAGATGCAGACTGTAGTTGCACCAATTCATGGAGAGTGGATATTTCCGAAGGAAGTCATTCAATCCCTGCAGGAGGGCTTTGATGGAAAAGGGTTGACAAAACATTCACAGTGAGACAGACGGCAAACAAATTTAATCACACCTTCACACAGACGCAGACATGCATGATTCACAACCATCAAGACATAAAAGGCTTTTTTTTCATATGATACATCTCCTGAAACTGCTTTTGTTGCACTCAAAATGACTGCTATTTCAGCATCTATATTTTCCCAAATGTTAAGTGCACACACACTCACACACACTAGGATTGAATGTTTTCTTGAGGCTTTACTTCCCAGGAGTGCATCACTTTCCTGGGAAACAGGAAATTAGATTTTAAAGCATAACTGCAGATAACCAGAAAATTGTGTGTACTCTCATTTGTTGTTGTCTCAAATACTCATTACATTAAACGGTAATATTATCCACCTGTTGAATGTCCCCCTGCACTTTCATTTTGGCCATGGAGACTTGCATGTCTGGTTTAGCGACCCATCTGAAATTTTATCTTCCATTTACAGATTTTGCACTCTGGACATTTATTCTAACACGATTATGCTGCAAGCCATTTTAGCATGAGAAGTAATTGGAGGAAACAGCTGCTGCCTGAAAGATTTAGACTATTTTATTACCATAATAACTACATTTCAAGGCCATGCAATATTTATGACACTCCGGGTTTGAACAATGTGACTTTGTACGCACAAAATGTAGTCTTAAGAATAGCACACACACTTAGGCAGACATGCACACACATGCTGATAATGTCGGGTACCCGCAAATATTTTCCTCAGAGAAAAGGAGTGGACTTAACCATAAAGTATTTGTAAACACTTAGCTTTAACACGCTTTCATAATGTCTTTTTCACCATTTCAGCTGTCTTAATATACCCTACCACACCCATTATAGATTCCCAAGAGGTGAAAATAAACAGAGAAATCTTATTTGTGGTTATCTTTTACCCCAAAGGCAAGACATTAAACTGAACTTCCATTAAAACAAGTTAGAAACACGGCCAAACAGAGCATTTTCTAATGGGACTAGATCAAAGTATGTAATTATATTCTTTGGTTTTTCTCTTTTCTTTAATTACTCTCCATGTTTAATCACATTCCTCTCCTCTCCTCTCCTCTCCTCTC
>CAFUXE010000569.1:93269-145875 GCA_903364295.1 Serranus cabrilla | reverse complement strand
TCCTCTCCTCTCAGGCTTTCCCTCCTTATACAACTACAGTTCAGAACCAAACCTCCGTGTCATATTTAACCTACTCCTCACCCCCGCAGGGAAAAAGACCTCATTTACGTTAATTGCCTCCAATTTGGATTGTAACCGCGAGGGAATGAGAACATGTGTAGATAGATTTGGTTTAGAGGATAATGAGATCCTAACAGGCCTGTAGGGAGACATATGGAACGGCAGAGTGACAGGGAAAATGAGGAAATAAAGAATGAAAGTTACAGTGAGATCAGGGGAAATCTGTCAAAGCTCCCCTGTGGACTCTTTAGTGACACTATCTGGTAGAAGGATGTACTGCTGAGTAATGTAATGATCTCTGTACTGTGCCGTGCTACAACAATAATGAACATGCCATTTAATGCAGTATGCTAAGTTCCTTTTATTATATTTCTAAGGCATATTCCTGTATTTATAATTATATATTATTCTCTATTATCCCCTTAGAAATGGTTGCAACATTGAAGCAGAGACACAAAATTATGATAGGAGGTTAATGTTCATAAAACATTTTTAGATTTTTTATTTCTATAACATGTCCTCTTTAATATTACAGTGGGAGGAAAACACCCTAAATACACATTAAGGTGTTCATTTTACTACAATTTGTCTATCTGTGTGTAGATTTATCCTGAATTCACCAAAAGTTCGAATTAGATAATGTATCTTGCATATTTAAACATAATATTTTAGAAAAAAAAGTTTCATGATGATTTCTATTGATTAAAACATTTTACTCTATTTACCTGTAATGTCTCCCCTTGATTAGTTTTTATTCACTTGATCTGTATAGTGACATTGCACATTTCCTGTGTTATTAGTGACAATGCCAAATGATCTGCAACAGTATATTTATTCTATTAAAGTTAATAATTTCCATTGCAGCATGAACTTGAGAGAGAGAGAGAGAGAGAGAGAGAGATAGAAAGAGAGAGAGAGAGAGAGAGAGAGGGCTATATAGAGTGTCAAAGAGAAGGGAAGTGACAGGTTCACTGTTGCAACATGAGATCTTTTTAAACATCCTCTGACACACAGAAACTCCCGCATACATACATCACACACTGAGTTACTGGCATGCCTTACATAATTCAAGAGATTAAACCAGAGTGACTCTGCTGCCATGCAGTGCAGAAAAAGAAAGGAGAAATGATCATTTAAAACAAAACAAAAAAACATTTGTAATATTGTTTTAAATTCTGCTGGAGTGCCCTTGATCAACCAGCTGCTTGATTTGTTGAGTATAGAAGTATTAGTAATAAGAAAAATGTCCATACTGTACATGTGTAGAAGACGTATTATGGCATGCACAAAGTCACATTTGGATCTCCAAACATTTTCAGGAAACTTTCATTCAGTCTCCACTGTAGCAGGTGGTTCGATTGCTAATTTCAATTGTTAAATGACCATTTGTTGTTTTTGTTTTATGAAATACTGAAAACAATAGCCGATTCTGTCCCACGGGACACATTCACAGCCAGCATCCGCTTTCTCACTGGTCTCAAAGCCAAAGAGCTTCTGTGTAAACTGGACAAATTACATAACTCCTTGTTATGCAAAACATGTCTATTTTTTTTAAAAGATTCTAATAAAAATTTGTGATGTCAGATGTCCATGAATGTATTCTGTAGCATGAAATACATATGTGCAACAAAAATACATATTTGCAACACATGACTGGTTGAGATAATGAAGGCAGGAAGCAAAGAAGAATGTGTGTGTCGTAAGATGATATCTAGGCATGGGTTTGGATTTTCAGGTAGATAAGTAGCTTTTGTATTCACATTATTCTGTGAAAATTCCTCAGACATAATGCAGACATTTTCTACTGTATCACTGATATATTTTTTATATTAATTTCTGCAATTTATACATCATATTATATTTAATGTGCTCATGATGCCTGATAATTCTTAGTTAATCCGGTTAAAGTAAAAGGACGAAAGAAGGTTGAAAAGAATTAGATACACAGAAGGACAGGAAGTCATAAAGATGGTGAAAGAGTAAAGAAACAGAGAAGTGCCTCTGTTTATTTTAGAGAAAAAGAGAGAGTGAGGGAGAGAGAGAGAGAGGGAGAGAGAGAGGCCTAATTTGCCTTTTGACTTTCGACAAGTTCCCCAACCTGTTGTAGCCCGTTAGTTAGGGCAAATTCTCAGAAAGCTGGGTCAGCAAAACTTTATCTTTACACAGAGGACATGAACCGTCAGTTCTCCATACATTCATACACACTGACATTCACACACATATGCACATTTCTGAGTGTTTAACAAGCAAAAATGGGAAATCAGAAAAAGACAGATCTCTGTAAACATTTATCTGAGTTTTTTGTGCAACATGACAATTCACCCATCCAGAACAGATCAATGACAGCTGAAGATCTGCAGAAGAGTTTGCATGATTGCATGATTCATGTGGTAGATCAACACTCACACACACTGCCATGTCAGCAGCAGTTATTTGCATATTTGCCCTCTACCTAATATTCTTCATCCTGCTTTGCCTGCATGTGTGTGTGTGTGTGTGTGTGTGTGTGTGCTGCGGGACTAGAACCAGACATATCCGTGCTCCCTCAACGTGCACACCCATTGTAACGCACAGAAACCTCTGTTACTATCACAAACTGCACTACAGCACTTTAAACAGCCTATCTCTGCAAATGCAAATTAATAAACAGTATTTCGAACGGAGCCGAGATAATATTCCTTCACCGAAAAGGTCAACTGAAAACAAATTTGAAAAGAAAATGTTCTCATAATGCCTTGCTTTTATCAGTGAGGCATGAAGATAATATATATTTTTGTCAGTGAGTCAATATAGCTGAAGGCAAGAAAAGCAGGGAGCAATTATGCAAACTAGATTTTTTTGTATCATTTCTGAATCAAATTTATTGAATTTCTTCACCATGTTTTTTGGAAATTTACACTGCCTTTCTGGTGTTATAAAACAAGTAAGGGTGCTGCTTTAACAGGGGGATTGGCTCCTGTTGTTGTGATAATTCAGTTGTTAATGTTAAGCATATTGCTCAAGCCTTAATGTGGGCATGACCTCACTCACCTACAGTAGTATTGCATGATAGGTTACAAACTATGTAAATTCTTTTCTATCTGCTATCCTTAAAACAAAAAATTATACAAACACGATCATAAGTAACCATAAAAATCCATCATCGAGTTATGTGAAAGACAGCAAAACAAACTGGATACAGCTGAACATATTGAGGTTTAGATTACAGTGTGTTTAACGGGAAGAAAGATAAAACTAAGAGACAAAAGGGGAAGAGGTTTGTCAAAGCATTCCAAGTCAGTGAGTGAAAGCTTATGTTGTCAGAATTGCTCATTTAATGAAATCCAGCTGTTTGAGTCAGTCAGGCTAATGAGACCTGTTGCTTCCTTACAAGTCCTGTGACTGCCAGCACAATGGACAGCCATGAAGAGATTTCAAATCAAACAAAAGCTGTGCACATTTACATTTCAGGCGTTACATTGGCATCCAAAGTTTCATGCAGTGCGATGATTGCAATGTTGAAATAAGCTTCAGTTTTCCTAGATTTCTCAAATAGGGTTTATGACAATGACAGCTCATTCCTGAGTCAGCTAAAGATTAGCATTTTTACCAGCGAAGTGTGATTCATGCTGATAAGTTCTGATCTGCTGGCCACATGGAAATTTACACAAGGACCAGAAAGTATCACTTAGGAAGTGTGATAATCATAATGTTAAAGGCATAGCTTTGGAGAGCAGCCTGAGTTGGTTTCTTGCCATATGAGCGTAAGTTTCTGATAGTGTACAACCAATATAGATTTTAAATCGATGAATGTTTGTGAGTTCCTCTGACAGGGCTGTGAGGGCACCTCAGACCTACAAGAGGATTAGGAACCACTGTCCTACATGATCTGTTAGACATGAGGATTTATTTGTTGTTGTTTCAGTCTAGTAGCTTGTCCCTTGAGCTACGGGGGCCAAAATGTGTTGTTCCAGTTTGGCATTTGGCCTTCAGGTTAAGCTAACAGAGATAGAGAGAGAGAGTAGAATAAATCCTACATTCTGACAGAGTAATTTTCAGTCAGGTGCAGTTTTACAGCTTACTGAGGGAAGAGGCAAGGGTGTGTCGAGGAGTGTGTGTGTGTTTGTTTGTACTGAAAAAATGTTCAGGCCAAACTCTTTCAAACACATACATGCTGCTTTCTAGGATTATTGCACAAGTGTTGAGCAATTACAGGAAGTATCCAAATCTACATTTACCAGTAGTATGTAAAAAACAGCAATGGAGTCAGAGTTGTATAGAGTCGTCTTTATGTAGTTGTTGTTTTTGGCCCCATGCCACCTCTGCAGACAGGAGTTTCATGTTCAGTGAGACATGTGGAATGTAAAACATATAATCTATGTCAAGTTTGATTAAAATGTATCATCATGCAACATAAGGGAATAGCAAAAATGCTTATATAGTGCATGTCATATCATTCCAAGGTATAGTTTATAGTATTTATGTATTTTGCAAACGATACTTGGCAGTTATAAATATACTGCATTTTATGCATTCAGTGTGTACTCACCAAAAGTGTGTTCAGTCCTGACTTGCTGTCATGCTGTTGTGGCAACCTCACATATTGTTTCACCGCCTTAAGCAAAGTGCAGGGTAAACATGTGCAGCATGTGTGCTCACAGGCAAAAGCGCACACACACACTTGCACCATATTCTTTTTCAAGACCCAAACTGAATGAGTTGCTCTGTACAGAAACACCACAGGCTGATATTAAACTCCTGGTGGTCATGTGGAGATCCAAAAACAACAAGTCCGTGACCCAGTTTGTGTCCGTGCCTACTGGTTAACAAACACTGGAGTATCTGAGAGGCGCAGGTATGAAAAGATTCATAGCAACTCTTTATCATTCCAGGACTGTTTGCTGATTGCGTAGCAGCAATGCTGAGCAAATTATCTTGCTATTAACAGTGGAGGCTTAGATAACAGCTATATTTGAGATAAGATATGGCAATGACTGTATACATTAAGGTTTACTGCCCAGAGGCCAGTGGTGATTTTTACAGCATATCGCCTGCTTTTGCGAAACAATATTTGCATATGAATTTGGAGTATAGTGAGTTCAAAGTTTCTTAATAAGATGCTAAGTTTTATTAAACCAAAATTGCAATGGAGCAACATGAAGTGGGCTATCTGACAATATAAAAGAAGAAGAATTAAGTCATTAGTCTTCACAAAAATGCCATTATCACATCGAAAAATGAAGCCATGAAACAGCTCTTTATTTAGATCGAATGACGTCAGTGAGAAAATGCTTAATTAGGGGATCCCTGTTTTGGTGTGTGTTCATTGTAAATAGTTTAGACTCCCGCTGTCAGATACAAAGAGGAAGTCCAACAGAGAAAAATGAACAATAGTGTGCGTACACGAACTCTTCCTCCTCTTTTAGGAAGTAGACTGATGAGCCGCATTATCCTGTTTTGATTATTCTTGCCACAGGCACTGCAGCTCAATATCAGGGTGTGTAGATCTGATAGACAAAATGTCAGATTCTTAACTGTGTGAACATTGTGATGTGCAGTGACTTTTGTAACTTTTGGACTCAAGCCCATGATGTTCTTATTTTAAATGTCTGGTTATTCCCTCCCCTTTGAAAACGGTAGTTATCTGTAATTAACTAAAGTAAAAAATATACAATATCAAGGAATATAACTCTGAATGATACTTTAAGACTGTTAAGTATGAGTAATAAATACTGTAGGAATATCAGAGAGATGTTATATTGAGGAGTCAAGGGCTTGTGTGACATTAAAAGTGATAATGAGGGTGTAAGAGAGTGAGCAAGTGAAGGCCACACACACACACACACACACACACACACACAAACACACACACACTGAGCACACAGGAGGTAAGTTAATTAAAAAGGTTAACTATGGATGGAACATAACAGAGACGTCAAAATAAAAGCCGAAATATGTTGATTCACACTGTGCAGCTGCTGACTGGCTCAGGAAACTGGAGTTTGAGTCTGGTTCCAAGATTTTGTCAAGACCAGCAGAATAAACAACAGTGCTTCTGGTTTGACCTGTCAGCATAAAAGTCCTAATAATGAATGTGCTGCAGCAAGCCCCAAGAGCCCAATTTCACTTGACAAAAATGCTCATTAAGTAAATAATGTATTGTGTGTTTGACACATTGTTATGTAGGTAATTGTCAAAGGGCAATATGTAAGAATTTGGGAAATCTGTAAACATCATTTCAGACACTGATCAGTTTAAACAAATAAAAAGTCAATGAGTTTGTTGTTGTAAACACACACAGTAAAAGACAAAATATACTTGCTCATACTTATTTAAAAATAAATACAAAAGACTAAAATAGCACATCCTATCCTTGCCTCTATAACTGTATAACTCTATTACTATTCTATCAAACCCGAAAAAAAGGTGAGAGATGTTTCCTCTCCTTCCCCAGCTCTGTTTATTAGACACAGCAGGGTCACAGATGGATCCCTGTTGGATCAAACATGCAGCTTGTGTCTCTGCTGTCCTCTGTGCAATAATAACAAAGGACAAATAGGAAGCGTGGAGTGAGTAAATAGCGTGAGAGCTGCAGGATGTACTCACAAACACTCCCAGCCTAAAAAATGGGATTATGTATTCAACAATAGCATTGTTCACTAGATTAAGCACGCTTAGGTGGGTTTATGTGACTTAATTTTTTGGCCATTCCAAGTGGTGGAAAGTAACAAAGTACATGCTCTGTTTGTTTTTTTGTTGTTGTTGTTTTTGGGTTGTTGTTTTTTTTTTACAATTTTGAGGTATTTGTACTTGAGTATTTCTATTTTTTTTTATTTATACTCAAATAAACGTACAGAAGTAATAGCATCAAAATGTACTTAAAGCACACAAGTAAAAGTACTCATTTTGCAGAATGGCTATTAGGCAATATTAGTAGATTATGATTATGGATAGATTTGATTATACCTGTAAAGTAGCTAGTAATCTAAATCATTAGTTAAGTAAAATGTTCAGAGAAGTTACTTTCCATTAGTGAATTTGTACTTATACTCTATTACAAGTGAAAGGGCAAATTTTGTACTTCACAGATTCATATCAACAATTAGGCTATTTAATAAATAAGGATAAAGATAGACAGATCATCAAGCTGCACCAAATGGCATCATTAAAATAATGTAAAAGATCATCATAATCCAACAATATGATATAGACTAAAATTGGGTATTCGGCATTAGGAGTACTTTTTGTGCTTGAAGTGTATTTTGACGGTCATACTTTTTCTTTTTTTGTAACCTATAAAAGTATTTCTTCCACCACTGGTCCTTCCACAACACTTGGAAAATAAATCATATTTGTGTTTTAATTTGAAAGACCGCGTCTCTTCCGGTATGATCCGGGTTACCGGCGGTTGGTTTGACGCGGCACGTCTGTGTGAAAGCCCTGCCGTCGCCTTGTCGAGTCATCGCCAGAGAAGAGCAGAGAGCAGACGGAGCCGCCGTCCTATGGCTTGAAACTGGGAATAACTGTGGATCACAGCGGATTTATTGCGCCACACAAGCCAAGAGGAGTGAAGCGGCGGTCGCAGCATTGGACTGGATGTTGATACGGATGAGGACATAGCATCTTTGAGTGAGACTGTTGCCTTTTTGGTTGCGGTTGCAGACCCGGACACAGACAACACAGACAGACAGAAAGAAGTACCAGAGCCGCCGCGAGACCAGCGAGCGAACTTGGCTTCTCTGCCCGGTGGGAGGTGTCTGTCTGTCGGCTGCGGCTTGCTGCACATACCGCTCACCGCCGTCCTTTTTTAGTAAGATAAGCTAGTAGCTAAGTTATGTTTTTGTAAATAGCTTATTTTTTTCGGGGGTATTCGGCAACCAACTGTGGCTTTAATGTGACGCACTATACTGACATTTGTGCTGTGTCGGAGCGGACCCCCACTGCAGAGGAGTTACAGGCATTTAAATCAAGTTTTACCTTCATATTTCTACGGAGCCAGCACAGCCCACACCAATGTAATAGGTAACGGTGCATTTTTTTGTTTTACTCTAATGCTTTAACAAATCGTGACTGGTTGTGCTTGTGTCTTGTTTTGCCTCTGGGCAAAGTTAGCTGCATAGCCTCTTTTTTTTTAGTGCCTCAACAGGCAGCAGTGAACCCCACACTGCTCAGTTTTCCGTCAAAGCTGACGGTTCAGGACATTCATCATTAGCTTGCACTCTTTCCAGCGCAGTTAGCAACTTGTACACATTATTTAAAACCACATTTTCGCGGAACTTAAAGAAACGTTATGTCCTAAGTTATAAAAAAATAAAGACCCTTAACAACTCATGCATTTTCCCTGGGATTTTAATTGTCCCTGTGCACATTTGAACACCTTTTTTTCATTAAGTTTTAATGAGCCGAATTTAACGAATGGGATTCATTTAACTAATGGGCATGGAGTGATGGCATGTTGATGTTTCTAAAAGCAAACCTCTTCAATTTAAATATAAATTTTGATACTTTTTAAATACTAGCCATCTGCGTGCATGCTTTATACAGGCATTGACACCTGTAAAATACAACATTGGTTAAAAAAACTATATATTTTTTGGCATAAACTTCATATAATTTCACATTGAATAACTGCTGTAAATCGATATTTTTTTTTTTTACATTAGCTGTTGTGGGATAACACGATATAGCATGTATGTAAGTTAGCAATAGCAAGACTAATGTAGTTGAGAAAGGACAACTCTGATTGGTCGAAGCAGCACAGCTGTGATACTTAAAATCGGTCACTATTACACTATTTTAATTTATAATGTGCGCTTTATCTACAATTTTCATAAGCTATTATTGCTTTTATTATGAATTTGAATGTATAATTTAATGTATCTGTTTTCCAGCCAGCCTTATGATAAAGTCATTACTCTGTATGGAAGATTTACACCTAACAACACCCCCTAGCTGTTGTGAAATCACTGTAAAAACATCTTCTCTTGGGCTCATTTCTTAAATAAGCCACATGTCACAATAACAACAACATGCCAAATGTTTTTCCACCAGAAGTCATTTGTTAAAGGTGTGACATCTCTTAACCCCATGTGCCATTAAAGGCCAAATTTTCAGGATAAATTTCAAACCTGTCCTTACCATACCATTATAGAAATAATAGATCTGAATATACAGCTGGACAGGACATGTTTTTACTTAAGAAGAGATAAAAAAAAAAAAGCAGCCAGATTCTACCTGGTGGCCTTAAGGCACATACCTGCTGTGACCCCTTCACCGCTAATCCTTCATCCACTTCCCTTATTTGAGACAGTATACAGTAGCCTGTGGGGACAAATTAATTTCTGGTGTTGTTTATGGTACTACAAAAGTTTCCTCTGAACACATATGTTATACTTGATGTGTTGCATAGAAATTTGACTTATTAAGATAAACTTTTGGCTTTGCAGCCTGTTTTGCTATCAAATTATCATCTGGGTCGATAGAATTTTTAAAAAAGTATTAAAGTGCTTTATGCAGATTTTTTTAGTTTACAGACACACTTAAAGTCTGTGAAGTGTTGTTTAAATCTCCATATATAGGGACAAATTGAAATGAAAATGTGACAATTAGTTTGCATGTGCGACTTGTTTTAAACATGAATAAATGCACTGTGAATGCAGCACATTTCTTACTACTTGCTTACTTTTCTTTAATGCCATATGCAGAGTGAAATAGCTATGCACTGGCCTCAGATATGCATTTATTTTCTGTGTAGTGGTTCTATCTCTGCCACTCTGAGTGCCCTGTCCCCTCTCATGCTAAGCTGCTGAATTGCCACAGAGTAGCCTAACCTTGAGGTCAGCCCGGCGGTGGTGACTTTGGGCTAAATTTGGAGCGTGGAGCAATTAGGAGGCACACTCTGCTGCATCACTCCACTGCATTAACTACACGGGGGCAATTGGGAGGGAAAGGTTGGGGTGGGATGCAGATCTCTCTCTTGCTAACGAGCTTGAGTTGGAGATTAAAGATTGTGCTCAACTCAGGCAAATATTCACTAATAACAACCAAACCAGGACTTTAATGTGGCCCCAAAGTATGGCTAAATCCTCTAACAGCCAAATGTGGACTAATGAATTTCTTACAGTGCTATACACAACAGTGAGAACATTAATATAGAGGTAAATAACTATTTAATATGTGAAGAGATAGTGGAGTAATGATGTCCTGACCAGAGAATAAAGTCATGCTCCCTCTGTGTGTGTTTTAATCTGAGCTTCTTTGTTGACAACAAACAACAACAAATTGTTCGCAGTGGTGTTAGCACAGTTAGCTGTAAGCCTCCAGCTCAGTCACCGCCAAATTATGCTCTGAATGTCGTTTACAGCCACTTAACTGCATGTGAATAGTCACTTTTTGGTGCATGAAACCCTCTTTTATCTGTAGTGATCTAGTTTTACTATTTTACCAACCAAATTAATAAACAGAACATCCAAATGAGGGTAATCCATCAATGGGTATCATATCAGCTTAATGGTTGGAGGGGCTGACAGATTTGTCAACTGCAAATTATGTCAGCATTTGGCTGATTTTCACCCTGCCTTTGCCACTCATTCTTCTGATCACTGGCCTGCTGGTGGTAAAATGCTCCAGAATCTGGCAGCTTGTGTGTTCTACCAGCCTGTTTGGCTGGGAATCATTTGGGGCTCCATCGAAGTGGGCTCGGTCAGTTAAGTAATCAAGTGAAAGCAGATGTTGGTCAGAAATGTAAGGAAATTATATGTTTATCTTACAACTTTCTTCCTTTTTCTTATTATTTCCAGTGACAAGGGACGAAGCAGATCCAGCTGGGCCGGGCTAGGCCAGGCTTGGCCTCCCTAGCCTTCTGTCTGGCCTGACCAGACGGGCCAGCGACCTCTCCAGCCGCTCCTATTTTCACCGAGCAGAGGGAGCTTCAGCCTGTTCCTACAGAAACTTCACCAGACCTCCACGTCAAGCTGTAACAGATTGGATTCCAATCATACTTTGTCTTATCAGCCTTTGGGAGGCCATACTGGTCTGTTATATCTCCTCTCCTTCCATGTCGTGGATGTCCTTCTCTGGATGTTGGCAGCAGGATGGATTCGGGTGTTAATTTGACGGTTGTCACCTCATTGCAGTGCTTGCACCCCCCCTCCTTTGACTGGCTTTCGTCCCTTCCCTCCCCAATCTTTAACCGAAAGCCCCTTCCTCTCTCTTGGGGCTTCTCTGAGCCCTGTACAGAGGGGCCTTGTAGGAACTGTACGTTGTCTTGTTGAAACAGTTGACATTGCAAAGAGGAAGTATAGTTACCTATCTCCTTCCTCTTTCCTGACGTTTCATTGGAGGTTGAAGAGCCCGGGTCTGATAACTCACATAAATTAAGTTCTTATTTATACATACAGAATTTCTTTTTTGTGGTCTGACACTTGAGGAGGAATGTCTGAAAGCAATAGCAGCAGCAAAGCGGTGAAATTTATTGCCCCCCCTCCTCCCTCCTCCTCTCCCTGTCCATCACCCCAAACCGCCCATAAGAATGTGAACGGCTCTGCCAGTTCAGACTCGCATGTGGTGGAGAAGCTCAGTGGACACCCAGAGGTCCAACGTCGGCGCCACACCATGGATAGAGACTCCAAAATAGCCGAGCACCGCTTCTTCCGCCGGAGTGTCATTTGTGACTCCAATGCCACAGCTTTGGACCTGCCCAGCAAAGCAGCTGTGATACTCACCTCACCTCCAGACTGTGAAGGCCCTCCCACCTTCTTCCTTCCACAGCCTTCAGGTCCCGGACACGGGGTACGAGATGCTGAAGGCGGGGAGGTCCCAAGAGGTCCTTATGTGCAAAGTTCGACCCTTCAGCCTGGGCTTGGGATTGTTGGCGCGGTTGAGGAGGGGCAAATAGAAAATGTCGAGGAAGATTTAGGTGAGGTCAGTATCACGGTTGCTGCTCCGAGCAGTAGTATTGTTGAAGAACGTAGTGCAGACGGGGCAGTAAAAGAGCCCAGCCCGACAGTATTGGATGTTACCGACAAAACGATAGGCAAACCGCCTGACGTCACATTGCGTCCCAGAGAGACAGAGAACACACAACAGCTGGCCAAAGACGGAAAAGCGGCCGAACATGTGGACGGGGGTAGCGTCACTAGTCCGACCGAGGAGAAAGAGAGGGAGACGGAGGAGGAGAAGGAGCTGGCGAAAGCTCGGGCAGAGCAGAGGGAGGCCGAGAAACGAGTGCAAGAGGATATAGAGGAGGTGGAGACAAAAGCCGTGGGGACTTCACCAGATGGGCGCTTCCTGAAATTTGACATCGAGATTGGAAGAGGGTCCTTTAAGACCGTCTACAAGGGACTGGATACAGAGACTACTGTGGAAGTGGCGTGGTGCGAGCTCCAGGTGAGTCCACACTCAAAAAACTGTCTATGCTCTGACTCCTCCTCTTTATCACGCTAAGACTTTAATTAAATGTCATTTAGTGTTTGTGGTCGTGCACAGGTGCTGAATTTAACCTTTCTTTTTAGTATCTATTGCATGTCCTTTTTTTACTTTGAGATCATCAGTTACTGATGTGTGAGCACTTCCTGTTTACCCAGATGCCTTCCTGTAGAGATGTTCACGAACTAAGATCACAATCTGATTGAGGTTGAGGTACTGGTGCAGATTGCATCCTAGCTAAAATGTGGGTCGGATGTTTTGATTGTCGCTGCATTTTAGATTAGGCGTGACTAGTCTAGAAGGGCCATAGCCCTGCCAGCAGAAAGACTATTAACAATATATTTATGTGTAATTCAAAGCAGCAACTGAACTTGCTCTTTTTTGGATTCATTTTGTTTTAGATCAGTTTGTCTGAGTTTAATTGCACATTTCCTCGTGGGTTGTGTGCCTTGTGTTTCACTTTAATTGGATTTGAATAGGGTTGCAACTTACAAGTATTTTCTTAATAACTCTATCTATCGTTAGGCATAAAAAATATCAGAAAATAGTGAAAAACATCCATCCAAGTTTCTCAAAAGTCCAAGGTGATGTCTTAAATGTCTGTATTGTCAGTATAAAACCAAAGATATTCAGTTTGATTAAATATAAAAGCAGGAAATCTCCATATTTGAGAGGCTGAAAAAAAAAGAAGTCTGCCTTTTTTTGCATGAAAAATGCTAAATAGTTTTCAATAATTTTTCTGTTGCTCAACTAATCAATTAGTTTATTAACCATTGCAGCTGTCATATTTGTTTCAATGAATGGTGGACTCCATTTGTTAGTCAGATATTGCATGACTGACATTATGGTGCAACCCCTGTGCATCACTGTGACTCAGATACAGTCATGGTTTTGTTGTCTCATTGCCACATCCCGGCGCGTCTCTGCTATTAACGGTTGATTTGAAATGTGTGTGAACGGATGCTGTGGTGCACCTGATTACCAACCTGCACAAGTTGCATAAATTAATCCCGAATGATGAAGAGGATGTCAAACAATCAAGGCCTGAATGTAAGTGTGAACGCGTGGGTTTGATTTCCTGATTGCTGTTGCAGCTTAATATCTGCAGAATGTAAAATTAATCATATCCTAAAGGTTAAATGAAGGAAGCTTTGGACCAGAGACTTCCTCGTTGAAATCCCCAGACTGTCTGGGAAATTCAGGGTACTGAAAGTGAGTGAGTAACACTGTTGCATCTCTCACCTACTTGTCCCAGTTATGGTGCCCTTGAGGAGAACAGATTGCTCTTTATCTGCTTCAGTATAGTTTCTCTGTGGCTACAAGCAGACCGGTTAAACTGGGCAGCTCCCAAACATCTCCCAGTCACAAAAAGGGTAACAAAAAAGACTGCACAGTGTGTGAAACATGAGACAGGATGGCACACAGTTCACCACAGGATGCTGTTGCTACATTATGGTGCACTGATGCAACTTCTGCATCGAGTGTCGGAAAGCGAGAGAGAGAGAGGGATTGGAACTGTGAACAGAGACATGTAGAGTTAGATGTGTGTTGGCGGGAAAGGTGAGGCAGACAGAAAGTGGAAGAAACAGTGTGTGTTTGCAGCTCGTCTTGTTGACAAGTAGGCACAGAAACAGTGGTGTGTTCACTGTCTGATGTGGAGTAACAGTCTCGGCTGGTCACATGATATTCAGGGCAGCGACTGAGCTGAGGTTTTAGTGGAAGAAGAAAACAGTGACATGGACTCCAGTGGAACTGCCTGCCCTGATAAAATGCACGATACTGGATCATAGTGATAAATGTACAAGATTAAAAATGTACTTTCTATCTATTATCCTGCAATGTTTCTATATGAGAATACTAAGGAAAGGGGATACACATACAAAGTTAATATGTAAAATATAATGAATAATAAATATAATTAAAATGAATATTATATTAAATATAAAAAAAATGTTAGTACTGTTTGTTCAGTATCAGTAAATTGACTAAAAATATAATAAATAGATAGCTAAATATCAGGATATGTTCAATATCAGTCCATTGTGGGTTAATTCAAATTGGGTTCAATAAAAATAAAAATAATTTACAATCATTAGTGTATGATCAGTATGATTAATTTGCTGACTATTTAAATAAAAAATAACAAAAAATGAAATAAATGGGAAAATAAACATCAGTCAGTTGTTCACCATTAAAAATATAAATAGATCAAAATAAAAAATAACTCTTTAAACATCAGTGCATGATCAGTATCAGTCAATTACCAAGCATTTAAATTAAGAATGATTATGTTCCCGAAAATAAGTTTTTATATTGATGCATATCATAAAACGTATTCGCTGTTACAGACACTGTTATATCTGTGTGATGAATCAATCCGGCTTTGCTATAGTTGAACTAATTAGAGCCAGAAAAGCCAAACAAGGTGAGACTGTGTAATCGTTTTCTGTGCAGATCTGCGCGTGTTTGTATTTCTCAGCGTGCGATTATCTCCTGCGGGAGAGCACGGTTTGTTTTCCTGTCATCTCCATCACAAGATCGAGTCCTCCTGAATCCCAGGAGCTAAAGTCAGCTTCGCCTGACGCCCTGCGTCAAGGAAACGCCAGCTTGTTTATCAGAACACAAACGTCTGTCTAGCTTTCTCCCTCTGTCACAGATGCCTCTCTACTTTCTCTCTGTTCTGTCTCTCCTGCTTGTGAAGAAGAGGAAGCACAGTGATTCACAACTGGGTTCAGGCTGGAAGGGGTCTTTATCGGGTCGTATTCATACCTCAGATTGCTTATGATGGTGATTTAAAGAAGTTGTAATAATCAGAAGATAAACAGGCTGTTACATCAGTTGCTTTAATGCAAGATCGTTATTAAATATGACCTGGATTACTGTGATGAGAAGCTCCATTAAACGTTATATACTGCATGTGTTATATAAGGGCACTGAAGGCCTGTGGCGACTAGACTATATGCATGCAGAGACAAGTACTTTTCTACAGAGCCTGCCTGTAATCCTGTGAATGTGTGTGTGTGTCTGTGTCAAAGATGACTGAGCAACTGCTGACATGTGGCAGAATGGTGGGAGTAAAGTTACATACGCACACATGCACGCACACAGACAACCAATCACATCCACTCACTGGGTGGGCATGGGAACCAGAGATCTGTGGGAGTCAGGATCATCTGGAACGTGTCGGTTTCTGCGTTTGCAAACGTGTGTTTGGACGTATGTGTGTGTGCGTGTCTTTCCATCGCTTTGGCTTACTCTTATATGCATATGTTTAAATTCTAATGTCTGTTTGTGTGTGCGTGTTGCTGAGATAGATTCGGTGGGGTTGTGTCATCTGATCCAAAGCAGGTTTACTTCTTCTTATCCAGGAGAATCCATAGATGGAGGGAAAAGGAGGAAGAGGAGGAGGGAGATGGAGCAGATCGTTTGGGTGAAGAAGTAGATTGATGAATAGATAGAAGGGTGGAGAGAAGAAAGAGGAAGGTCACTCAGTAGCTTATCTTGAGGTTCCTTGTTTGACAGGATGGGGGATGATTGATGGGGAAAAAAGAGGCTGACGTAGTTCTGCTAGAATGAGAGAAAATAGAGGAGAAATGTTTGGGATCAGTTTTATCTTGAGTTACTAACCAAGAAGAATAAATAAATAAAGATAGATCTAGGTGTGTGTTATAGTCTCTGAGGCAGCTAACATGCATCATTATTGCAGTATGCATGTTTTCACTGCATGATACAGTTTAACTTGACTTATTTCTTTGGTACCAGCAATTCACTTTCAAAGTTCCCCCCATCTGTGAGCTGGATTCTCAGCTTATGGCCGTGTCACACTACTTGAAACTGCTGTGAAATCATCTTTAACTGAAAGTTGGCAACCAAATGTGTGCACTTCATCAACTGTGTGACATCATTTTACAGGCTGCATTTTTTTAAAGATGTGTGCAGTTGGTTACTCCATCAACTCACGATTGAGGTGCTCCCAAAAAATTACCAGGCCCCACACACAACTTTTTTTAATGGAAAGCCAAAAACAAAGTTCAGTCGAGTCGAGTCGATTCGAGCCGAGCCGGACCGTTCAGTAGAACTTATGTGACCCATAAATTGTTTAGGGTGGTGAATGAATTCTCAAATGTAAGAATTTGCTACTTTTAAAAATGGAATATCACTTAAAATTGAATACCTTTGGGTTTGGTACTCGTTCATTAGACAAAACATGCAATTTCATCATTGTGGCTCGTGTCGTAAAACATTTTTTTGTGACACTAGAGTGAAGCATTTGTTATAAATAAAGAGAGTGAGTTTACTTCAGGGCAGTCAGAGGAGGTAATGGAGAAAAAAAGCCAAATTAAGTTCTATAAGAGGGCTGGGATGGAGGAGGATGGAGGGAGGAGGGGGAAAGGTCAGAGATCACCCCTCTTGTGTCCAGAGGACTAGCAGCCTGTCCAGTTTCAGTGTTCGAATACTGAGTCAGAGACGTAAAGATTAAATGGAGTACATTTAGAAAACAGAAGATTTCGTTTTGGAATTTTTGGAACATGTGGTCGGAGGAGGAAGAGGAGCAGGAAGGCAGTGGGAAAGATCAGGAGCAGGAGTTTCAGGAAGAGGTGATCATGGAGCGAGTTCAGTGAGAGAATAGAGAAATGGGAAGCGCAGGGAGGAGGCAGGGAGGAAAAAGTGGGATAGAAAAGACAAAGGAAATGAAAGGGAGGAGAGGGGGGAGGGAGAGGAACAGGAAAAAAAAGAAGAGGGACCCCAAATCTGTGTGTGTGGGACCCTAGGCTCTCTGAGCTCCACTGGCACTCAAAGACCTTGAAATTTCTCTCAACAGCAACACAAGGCGGATTAGCCCCCTCCTCACACACACATATGCAAGAACACACACACACACACACATGCTTTTGGGGCTTCGGGGCTCTCTTCCAATAACGGTCATTCAATCGGTGCCTTAGGAGGGAAACTGGGCTCAGACAGCTTTGTTGGCATGTGCAGAATATTTGTCTTTTTTTCCATTGTTTTATATTACAACGTCATTCTTTTTGCAAACTTTTTCTTTTTTTTTTTTTACAGTGTTGCAGTTAAATGTTGTCTGCCATCACTGGGATTAACTGACAGGCAAAACAAATTACTTCTAGGCTAATAAATATGGCTCACCGTGTCCAATTTTAGCATTGCGGCAATTTGTTTATAGCGATGACCCATTTTAACCTGGAACTGGCCTGATATCTGACCATGTGTTGGTTATTGGCCAAAGGCAGGCACAAAATGAAGGGGAGCAGGAGGAAAGAAAAGGATGTTGAGACATCAGAGTGTTTATCAGGCTTCTAATAAGTGCGATGTCCCAAAGGCAGTTTGACTGAACAATGGATTCTCTGTGGCACTTGATCTCGAATTAAAAATTATGAGGCGTTGCTTAAACAAACAGCTATCTCAGTACATGTTTAATAGATAAAAAAATGATAACAGCATTTTATAGGTGCAGTTTTTTAACAGTCAATTAATGAATAGATGTATGACAATAATCTTCATTATTATTTGTGCCATAATGCAGCAGCTTTTACACATGTAAAAAAGAGAGTTAAAAGCTGCATCCTGTATTTTACTGATAGATAAATATCCCCACATTTCTCCAGGGCAGCAGAGCTGAGGTGAAACGGTTAGACTTTCCAGAGGTTCAGATTTCCCTGACAAAACAGCACACTGCAGCTGTGTCAAGCCTTCGGCAGAGGCTGGTCCTCACTGCTGATTGATTCTGAAGTTGCTATAAAGTCGTATTAACACACACAAACACATGCACAAACACACAGACTGACAAAAGGAATGGAAACTGTGTTAGCAGTATAAACATTTTCTCGTAAATGTTTCGAATGCTCGCTGCAAATAATTTACCCAGTTCCTTTCTTTTTTATATGCAATTAAGCTAATGCCCATGTGCATGCAAGTCTGCATTTGAGGTCATGTGTGTATGCAGTAGGGGTGTGGCAGTGTGTGTGCACATACCGCAGCTAGCTTTGGGGATTGTTAATTTATTCATTTGACTGAGCCTCGCTGCAGATGAGCTCAACTGTTTAATAATAGAAACCTTAAAGTGGGAATGTTGTTTTTTTTTTTTTTAAACTTGCAGGATTTGTTTCTGTGTTTTTAAAGTGCTGGACAGACAGATGCATTGTGAGCTAAGTAGTTTAAAGGGCACCTATCATGCTGTTTCTTAGTTTCTCTCATGTGGGTTATGTAATGTTACAATATTGCACGTTCATATAAAATTTGGCCTTGTAAGCAAACACCATTTGATTTCTGAACACTTTCCAACAGTTTTTTATAATGGTCATCTACTCCAGTCGTGCTATTGTAGTGTTTACATACACGGCTACACTGTAGCTACATGCTAACATCATGGAAACCTGTGACCTCAGTTGCTGATGTTGTAAATTCCTCCATCACATTCCTGCTGGAACAGGTTAGATTGTGTAATTTTTGGTTTAAAGCTTTTATTGGTGATCTAATCAGTTACAGTCACGTCCCAGCTGCAAATGGACACTAATACTCAGTCAGCAGTTGGTTAAACTTGTGAACCTGTTTGCTTTTCCACAGGCTACAGAGCCTTGTCATTACATCACTGCATACGCCGTCTCTCTACAAATGTTGCTCCTGGTTTTGCGAGCCTGCATTGGCATCAAACACAGCTGGTACAACACATCTGTGCTGCTCGCCTTGAATGCTATGGTCGGGGATTACGTTCTTATTAACACCAAACGTAAGATGTTAATGTCAGCCTTCATTGTAACCAGCTTTCCTGGCTGAGATCCGGTTCTTTGGCTGTCAGAATGTGGGGAACAGGTGCTAAAATGGAGCTTTCATGCAGAGGGTGAATTGAGGTGTGGTAGCTATAGGCAGTATAAGTAAATTACCCAACCCAATATAAGTACGAAGAACCACCCGAAAAGATAATTTATAGCTGTAATGAGCACTCTCTGCTGTAGTCAAGGTGGAAAATCACCAGCCACAAGACAGTTGTTGGTAAATGGCTAGTAAGTCTGTGCAGAGCCATCAATCATCATGATAAAATCACTAATAAAGCTGTTATTCTTCTCCCATTAGTCCAGCTGTAAAATGTTACATGTTACCTCAGGAATCTAGCACTCACAATGTCCAAACAAGTTTGTCTCCCGCCATGCAAACTCCAGGAATGACGGGCATTTCAGAGAATTTTTCAAACTCAGTGTGAAAGTGAGAGCGCTTTAACCTTTAATAGCTTAACTTTTTGCACACACAGCATTCCAACAGATCAAACCCTGACACACACTTTTGAGCCTAAACACACAGAGCAAGATGCGCAGCTCAGATATGTAAAGGCCCCGAAGCCCAGGCAGTTGGATTTATGAGTGATAAAACCAGAGAACGCCGCGGGCTGCGGTCGCCAAGTGTTCAGCTCTGATGTTGGAATATCAGAGGATAAGAAGAGGGCATGGCGGAAATCACTTTTTCATTTATTTTATTACTCACTCTCTCACTTATTCCAACACTTGCTTTGTCTTTGTCCCGCCACAGTTTGCACTCACGCTCTGCCTCACTCCCTCTGTGTCCCCGTCATGTGTCAGTAACCAGCTGTGAGCTACAAAGGAAGGGAGACAGAGAAGCTGACACTTCCTCATATGCAAACCGTCCCTGTGCTTCCTTCCGTGTAATGCGCGCGCGTGTGTGTGTGTGTGTGCGCACCAGAGTTTCCCCGAATGTTAAACAGTAAGGTCAGGGCGTCCTGCCTTTAAGAATGTCATTAGTATTGATTTCAGTGGAAGGTGAAAGTGCTGTTTCAGGCTGTGACCTTTAAATAGTAAAAAGTGTAATAGTTGCGATAAACAAAACTGTGCTGTAAAGTAAAATACAGTGTGCAGAGTCATTCAAATGTAGTTAAAATACTGCATGTAGTCTAGACCTCCCACCCATGGGAGTGAAGCATTTTATCACACACACATAAATCTCACTTGATAGCTTTCAGGCTTTGGATATGTGTGCTAACAGTTCAGTTATGTGTGTGACAGCGTGTGTGTGTGTGCTCAGAGTGAAAAATGACTGACCTTTTTCCCTTCCACTTTCTGTGTTTATTTACAAAAAAAAAACGAGGAGGAAGTGTAATTCAAACTTGTATGTGTGTGTGTCAGATATCTGAAGATGTTGAAGTGTTTTGGCACCTTATTTTAAATAAAGCCATCCAGCGAATAAAAAGCGCTGAAAGATGAGACACTGCTGAGCATGTGTGTGTGTCTGGAGTTGCATCACAATGAATGTACTAGCATGTGCAAGAGTGTGTGTTGATAAGCATGTTAGTGTACTTTATGATAATTATAGGGCAGCTTAATTGGAAGCAGGGTGTGTGTATGTGTGTGTTGACTCATGGAAAATCAATGTGTGCTTACAGCTGATGTAGGGGTTGTGCGTGTGTGTGAGTTACGGGGTGAGTCGGGGACATTGGATGCATCAGGCAGATGTTAGATGACTTGCACAGTGAGACATGATGACATAGCTTTTGCTCTCTCTGTTTTCCTATTCTCTCTCATGAGTTCTCGCTCTCCCCAGTCAGATTCCCTTTCTTTATCTCCTCCATCTATCCCTGCTCTTCTCATTATTTCCCTCCTCTCATCTGTTTCTCTCTCCATCTTAATCCCCACCTCTTCCCAATCTTTCTTCCCCTCTCAAATTTCACACTTTAAAAGGCGGAGTGACTTTGTTTGTCTGATTCCTCCTTCACCGCTGCTTAGTCATTCACTCCATCATTGATCTTTTTGTCATCTCCACTTTGAAGATTATTATCAAGGCATCTCTGATCTGCCAGATACTGCATTACTGGGAGAGATAGAGCCACAGAAACATTGTATATGGAGTGTGGAGAAAGACAGGACCTGCAATTGAACCTACAACACCAATATATTCAGCATTGTCCTCAAGGAAGCCCTGAATCTCTATTGTAATGTGGACATAACTGACTGCAACCCAGATTCAGCCCTGCACACACACATGCACATGCACACTCACACACACACACACACACATGCACACAGTAGCCTGACTAAATGCAAGCGTGTGCCTGATTAGGGAAAAGAGGGTTATTGTTTTTCCACTTTTTACATATTTTTTGCCAAGAAACTGCAAAACAATACTGACATTGTGAGAATAATCACTTCCTGGAAATTCAGAGCCGCGATTGGCCGACAGCTGCGGATCAGAAGCAGGGGATTGGGTCACGTTGTTTTGAGCCAGAAATGACAAATCTGGGATCAGATGTTCAGCTTCTACTTCCTCAGACAGAGTAGAACTACTGGATGCAGCAAGTAAAGCCTGGCATGCCTCTGATACACAGAAAATGTTACTTTTTAGCTTGAAACTGGGTCTCAGCTTGACCTAAACTATAAGAGTATGAAGGACGGAAGCTGCCAAAATAAAAAGAAATTAATTAATTACTCAATAAGTTAATTAATATGACATTAAATGTATAAAACATAAAATTGAAAATAAATGTAGTGGTTAAGAAATTGATAAAAATGTGACGTGATTGTTTTCATTCACTTATTTATTTACCTTTCTATTACTTTAACCAGTCATCCCAGTTTCACCAGACAGATTTAACTTGGCTCCGGTTTAAATTCAGCCTTTAGTATTTCGATGACAGGCCATTATCTTTAACCACTGGAATACAAGGAAATAACACATTTGTGCACATAAACTAAACTGCAGAAAGAGCAGATTGAGTAACAGATGAAGTGGGGGTGTGAGGAGTGCCAGATGCATAGGCAAAAACTAAAGTGCTGCAGTTTTTATGAATTTAGTGCCTTCACCACACTTACTAACATCTGGGCTGTTGCTTACTTTCTCCTCTAGCTGCACTCATCAGAAGCAAAAAGTAGGGCATTTAGATTCCATTTCTGAGTGCTGTAAAGTCAGTTTTGAGAAGTATTGTATTCAGACAATATTACTGAAATGTAGAGAATCCACTTCAAGTGTTTTATGTCTAGTTTTCTGAGTCTGTTGCCTCTTTTTTTTTTTTTTCCTGGCATGACGACCCTCCTCCTGCTGTGATTTGATTGAATGCTAATCACATTACATTACACTGACTCATGACTTGCAAACAAAAGCAAAAGAAAGGAACGTCAGTATTAACCAATGACTGCAGGGCTGAATGCTTGTTCAATGGACCTCCTGTACAGTGTGAAAAGTGTGTGTGTGTGTGTGCGTGACTTCAGTCTAAAATAGATCGAGCCTCTAAACTGCCGGTCATCTGCATCAGCGTAAAGTGACCTGGACTGCCCACCGAGGCTGCTTGCTCTACAACACTGCCTGCCTGCTTGTGTGTCTTTTCTTTCTGTGAATGTTTAGTCTGCCCTTTCTTTTGTCTGACTCTGCAGACTGTTTAGCTGGGTGTGTGTATGTGTGTGCACGTGCAAGTGAACTCCTGCTTCTTTTTGTCCACCTCTCATTCTGTGTGTATGTTTGGGGAGGGGGCAGCTCCCTGGGTTCATTGTATCCCTCTCAGATTCCCCACATTCCAACAATAAGATGTCATTCCTTATTGGACTGGGGTATATAATAAATGTGTGTGTGCTGGCGGGGAGCACTTGATCTGCGTGCTTGTGTGTGCTGGAATGTCTTACAAGCCAGAATCTCCGCTCCCTATGGATTTACATTTCATGCCTTTCATCTGGTCATAGTGGGTTAAAATTAAGTTTAAATTTCTGTAGTTAAGAATGTGCGTCTTGTAGGCTGGAAGTTTTTTCCTAGTGAGTTTGAGAACAGCTAGTGTTTTTTAAAAGACAAAAAAAAGCTTTGATTTAAAGTTACTTGAAGGGGTTTTAATCTGCTAATTGAAACAGTCTCAATTGAATACTGTTTCCTCTTTATAAACTCTGAGAAAACAAGACTTTGGCTATTCCACAGTTATTCTTAATGCCTGTGACAGAATTCCTTCAGCCAAATCGTTGGATGGATCCAGATCTGGTTTCATAGCCGCTTTTGACCTGCAGTCGGAGTGCCGATGGGAGGTGGAGTGCGCCAGTAGCTCCTCCTCCAGCCAGCCTCATGACCACCACCTTGTCTTTGCTGACCCAGATGAGCCAAAGACAAGGTGATGGTCAGGAGGATCATCCACATGGTTCAGGATGACCTGTTCATGGGAAGGGTGTGTCTGCGGCTGCATCAGAGCCAACGCTGACCTCACGTTGCTGTAGACCCACGCCGTATTGCTGGGCCCACTGGAGGGAAGGGAGGCACAGGAGATCCAGAACCAGGACTGAGCGAGCAGACTCTCTGACTCTGCTGCACTATAAAATGAGACGTTTTCTAAAGGGAGTCTGGTGCTAATGGAAACATCGCCACACTTGTCCACAGTAGCCTCCAAAATCAAAACAAAATCAAAGCTCTTCGTAGTGACAAGAATTTACTTGAATTACTGTCCTTCTGTATTATTATTATTATTGTAAAATAATCTCTAACATTCAACAACCACCAACACACAGTCTGAAAAGTAGACAGGCAGGCAGGCAGACAGATGGACTGACTGTAATTGTTCTCATTCATTTTTGATATATGATACATCTATATTAAGAGAGTTCAAATAAAACCAATTGATGCTCAAGAAACCCAAAAAAACACACACCAAAAATGGTTTTGGGTTGAACAGGTTCACTTGCGTCTGGAAATAGAACTGAGAAACAGAGCGACGGAAAGAACAAAGTGTCGTATTGATGCGCTCTGTCTGTGTGCAACTGTGCATGCCTGTGTTTGTCGCTTTCTCTCTCTCCTGTTTTGTGTCTCTCTCTGTCTCCGCCTTCCTCTCTTACTCCCTGGCTCTCTCTCTCTCTCTCTCTCTCTCTCTCTCTCTCTCTCTCTCTCTCCATCCTCCATGACCTTAACTAAAGCCTATGGGGGAGAAGAGGAGAGAGAGACAGAGACGGAGCAAATAGAGAGACAAGATGGGATTTTTCCCTCTCATTTTTTTTCTTCTTTCTGTTCTATAAATAGCAGCAGAGCAGCAGAGTGTCATCTGCTGAGCCATAACTAGAGCAGAATGAGCAGAGACTGTGTGTGGCTGTCAAAGTGGATATATGTGTGTCATTGTCTGTTGTGTCTGTGTGTGTCGGGTCCACGTTTTTACTCAACTAGAAAAAAAAAAGATTTTTAGCTTAGAAGTGAAGGTTGGAGAAATGCTCGTTGTAATGGATTCAAGTACTTGAATCTGCCTTATGAAATATTTAGTCTACTGGTTTCAGTTCTGAAGTAGTTTCATGAGCTCTGATAGTGTAGTAAATGTTTTACGGGCTATTAGCATAATGCTGGATGTAAATTCTGGTGTTTGATTAAAGGAATATTCCTCGCAAAATATTTTTAGAAATTAATGCTTGCACTTTTTATTTTGCTGTATTTGGCATGTTCTGTTTATGATGATAGTGCTGTATATGTACAGAATATGAGCTCACAGATAAGCAGTAGACAGACAGACCTGACAAAGCATGAATCAGACTTTTTACACCTCGCCATCATAATGTAGTGATTTCGGCATCCGTTTAATCCGGTTATTACAATTAAATCACAGAAAAAGCTGTTTATTTAGGGTTTATACTGATGTAGGAGCAGCAGTCATCTAGATTCAGGTCCAGTAAAAGGTGGTGAAATTGATTAATTCATGTGTGTGTGTGCAGTGCTGTTTGCACCTCCGGATGATGTTACGAACCAAGCCAAAATAGTGTTTATTTCTGCCATGATTAATGACTGAAGGAAATGGGGTAAAGAAATGTAGCTGTATCTGTGTGAATAACATAGTGGTTAAACTTGAGTTTGGTGCAAATCGATTTCAGAAGCTGGAACCAGCGGAATTTAGCCTGAAACTTTTCTAAAAAGGTTAATTGATTGGCTTTCGATTAATTCGACATATACTCTGTTGACACTTGATGCTCAAGATTTTAATATGTAGGCTGCGTCACATTACGATTGTCCTGATGTCAGCATTCTTAGGGGTAATATGATTCTCCTGCATGCACTGTGTCCCATTAATGCCACATTGCTGGAAAGTTGGTTGAGTTTCTAATCTTAATGGTCACTTTCATGGTGAGTTAGTGGAGAAAGAGTCTGCCTGACTCGATGCTGAGTCAATAGGAACAGGGTAAACACACACACAAAATCGCACACAATCACACGCACTGTGGTCAGCGAGGTAGGAAGTTCTCCCCACCAGATTAGGAGTCAATCCCTCATAAACCACAATCTGCATGATGTAATCACCACAGAGCGAGGTCACATGGATGGTATGCGATGTTCAATCCAGTTTGAATTGAATGGGAAAGCCCCTTCTGTCCTTTTAATAAAGCTGTGGTCAGGCGTCAGGATGAACAGCTGCAGCCGTCATCTGCCACAAATCATTTTAATGTGTTATAAACTATGATATTGTGAGACGGTGTAGACTTTTTGCCAGTATGGCTTTTAAAATGCCACATGCTGTGAGAATATGTTGTCGCAGTCAGTGCGACATCCCCCGTCAATCCCTGTCACCGACAAACAGGATAAATCCTGCTGCTGTTACATCAAATACTTGTTGTATGTCTCGGTGTCTGTGTGCAGGCGGTGCTCCGTAAGCTGGGTGCTTTAAGGTTGAAGTCACCAAGTTCACTTAGATGATGAGATTCTGGATGCAGGAAGTGTTTGCCAGATTCAGCTGATAGCAGGTTTTATGTTCCCCTGCAGTGGTGTTGCATTTATCTGAGAAATTAGTTTCTGTGATGAGATAGGACAGGATGTGGAAATATTGCCGAGTGGGCTTATCTCAGAATCGAAGGGTCAAATGTTGGATCCTTGCAAGTGCTATGTCTTTTTAAAGTCCATTTATGGTCAAATTCTTGAGTTTATAACCTTTCTGCATAAAGAATATATTGTATAAAGAGTTTTGAATGCAGGACTTTTACTTGTAGTGGAGTAAATCTGCAGTGTGGTATTTGTACTTTTACTAAAGAAAGCTAGCTAGTGCTAGCAGCTAGCATTTGTTGATCCTCCTTCCCAGCTCCACCCTCTTGTCCAAATATGGTCATTTCTTGCTCTAAGAAACACAAAACATCACCAAAAATGCCAAATTCGAAGCTTGAAAGAGTCCACAAAGCAATGTGTAATATCCCATCGGCTACATTCACGTCTTTTATGCAGTCTGTGGGTAGAATGTCCAACCCTGAGCCAGATTCCTGCTTCCAGTATCAGGTTGCTTTGCAAAACTTTTCTTGTATAAATGTTGTTCAGAATGAAACACAAATTATATTTTGACATAACTTGTTCCTGAGGTCATCCATCTGAGTAGCAATGACTTGTTATGACTACAATATCTCACAAAACATTCATATTTTTGCTATCATAGCTATAACACACAAGCCAAACAGTGTCCCACCCGTCTTTCCTGCTCACACAAACATGTGTGCGGCCACACACACACACACTCACATGTGCACACAAATTATAACAAAGCAGGGGTTGACAGAGAGGTCAGGTCTGTTTGTTTACTGTTGTCCTTCCTTTGTGCACGTGAATGTGTGTGCGTTGTGTTGCATTGTCTATTCACGGTGTTATGGGGTGATAAACAGCTCACCTCTGTCACCCTGATGTTTACTCGGGCTCAGTTACACGGAGGAGAGGACGGCGCTGAGCAAGCAAGAGAGACACAGACGGAAGAAATGGAAAGATGGAGAAGGATGAGAGATAAAAGAGACATGACGTGTAAAGATATAAAGGAGCAGAGTTATGCTGCTCCTTTGTTTGACCTCTGTGGGCAGGATGGGGTCTTTTTGTAGGGTTTGTCTGAGGGGTTTCTTCTCTAAGTGTGAGTGTGTGTTTCCCTCTCATCTTAAAGTCTCCGTTCATTCACACTCCATCAATATTTGATTGGAAATATCTCTTGTTCTTCTTCTAGTACTGAGTGTGCATGTGTGTGTGCAGGCTAAAGCTAATGGAGCTGCATGCAGTGAATACAGTCACGCAGGTACACTTAATGTGTGTATGGTTGTGTGTATATATATATACAGGTTTTCAATGAAGCTGATTCTGAGAAAGAAAGGTTCATTGCTCTTTGAAAGAGCGTTCTTACATTATAACCCTGTTATATTATCGTATCAATGGCATAAATCGTGATCGCGTTTCATGTCCGAACTTAATTTGGTTCGTTTGCATGTGCAAGTGTAATGAGTGAAATCTGTATTTAGTGTGAATGTGGATCGATAAACTTTGATCTCTTTTAGAACACACGGATAAGTGTTGCTGAAGACGCAGCCTGAAAACTCACCAAAATCTAGTTAAAAATGAGCCAAAGAATGCCATTGACGGCCAGAAACCAAGGCAGGGAGACAAAAATAGAAACAGAGAAATGTGAGGATGAAAGTGTAGCAAAATCTCAATGAACACAGCACAGAGATATAAGTCATGACCTAAAGCTGCACACAAGGGAGAGATAAAGGCAGAGAGAGAGCCAGACGATTCAGAGAGACAGAACGGGCTGATGAAAAACAAGCCAAAATGAGAGTGTGATATTCACAGAGATAAATCCAGACAGACAGAGAGGGGGAGATGAAGAGAGAGATCCAGACAGAGTGAGAGACAGACAGACAGACAGACACAGGGAGAGTGAGTGAGGGTGACGCAGACGGGCAGAGTGAGAGTGAGACAGAAAGCTAATGGGGAGCTTTAGAAGGTAATGGACTGTGGATCCCCTGTGGTCTGATGGTAGTCCCATTCAACCTGTGTACTTTAGGCATTGTCTGCTCCATTGTATATTCGATATCCAGATGCTCCCTGGCTCTGGGGCTTTTGCACAAGAGCGGCTCACCCAGCCGTCCACGCCGCCGCCGCCGTTTATTTTCCTCTCGGAGAGGAATTACTTGAAACGTTCGGTTGAATTTATATGTTAATTAACCAGTTTAGTTCCGGGAGAATAAGATTGAGAATAAGCAGGGCAAGCAAGGCAATTTACAAAGATTACTCCACAAACCCACATACTAAAGAGATGGTGGCATCATTATACATTTACATTATGCCTCGCTGAGCCTCTGTGTCAGCCTGTGTGTACTTTCTGTGTGTTGGATGTGTGAGCGGCCATGCATGCATGCATGCATAGCCATGTGGCTTTGTTTACAGAAGAACAGGTTACGGTATTGGTGTGTCTTTGGACGCTAGTCAAAAACGGCTTCTGTTTTGCAATATCCTGAAATCCTTTATCTTTTATAGATATCTCCAAGAGGGGAAATGAAGGAGGATTTTTCTAATTTGTAACAAAAAAATATTTATTATAAGGGTAATAGACATTGTTTACGTATGATGTTCCTCATACCTGTAGCATTCCTGCAAAACTTTTATGTTTTATAGTGAGTAACTTGTAACTGTAAACTATGAACAATAAGGTAAAAGATAAAAGAAGAATGAAATAGAGTAGATTAGTGTAATGATTTACATAAATAAATAATAAGGAATTCTAATACATTTAAAATAGACAGCATTTCAGGGTTGTACACTGTTAAAATATTTAATTGGGATTCTCATTTTTAATTATTTCTTAGTTTTAAATGTTCTTGTTCTTCATTACTGATTCCATAGGTCACTCTTCCCATTTCTAAAATGCTATTTACTTTTGACTTCCAGCTGTAGTTGTGCGGCAGCTGAGTATCAGGAGGTTTTCTGGTGTTTGCTGCTCAAAGCCATGCATGCATGCGTCGTTGTGCAACAGAGCCGGAGAAAGTGACAGAAAAGCAGCCGCCTACTGAGATTAAAAAAAAAATCCAAGGCGGCTAAACTTTGCAGCATTGCAGCGTAAGTTGCAGGTATCACTAAACCACACCGCAGTCTGCAGCACATCCGCACACTGCGGTCCCTGCATGTGCACACAGACGCTTTGCACGGTGCTATGTAAAGAACTATATCAGATATTGTGGTGAGCCACCAGCTATCTGCTACCTGTGTGCCCCTCTACTTAGCTCTGGTATACTTTTACACTCCTCCGTTTCCTTTCAGCAGAGTGATTGACACACGGCTTTGACCACAGGTAACCCTTTAGTTATTCTCTGTATCAGATATTTAATTTGCCATAATTGACTCTATTAAAATTTAACAAACAGTAAAGGGACTCCTCTAGATATATTTCCTTGGCCTTGTGAGGATGTCACTGATCCTCTTCATTGAAACAGATACTGTACACAGGTATCAGTCTGTGTTAATGCTTGTAGGAATGACAGAAAAAAGGACATTTGTTAGCTTTGTAAAGTATTATGCAAATATGCAAGTGAGGGCAGCTTTAAATACCAGCATGAAAAGATCATTTGGTGTTAATTTGACCGTGTTGTTCAATAGTTCTTGCAACAGAGCTTGGCTTTGTTTCGAGGTGGCTTGTGAGCCGAAAAAGGCTAAGAACTGCTGGCATTTTTGGTAAGTATCTTCCAGCACATTTTAGGGAGGATTTAACTCTAAACTCTTTAGAAGGCTTCCTTTTTGGTGAAACAGCAAATCTGCTCCGACTGCAGTGGTAGGGAATGTCCTTAATTAGCCCAAACATTAGCTCGGTTTCAGCTCAGTAGCTTGAAGCGGACACGGGGGAGGACGGGAAGAGACAAAAGGGGGAGAAAAGGGGGCAGCGGGGGGGAACAGAGATGGAAAAGAGAGAGGGAAATATAGAAAACTAGTCCAGCCTCGATTCCAAAACAGTTGGGACACTGTAAATAACAAGAGTGTTTATATACACAAAAAGCAAAATTATGTTTATTTAGCTGTTTATTTTATTCCTATTTATTCTCTATTTTCTCAGTAAACATTTATAGAATTGTCTGTAAATGTCAGACATTGTTGCACCACTAAAAAATGTCATATTTCATTCCAGCTCAAGAAAACTACTATATTGGCCACCATATCAGTTATCAGTGAATTTTCCCCCTCTAAGATCCCATATCTTGAACATGTGCACATGCCGTATTCTTTTTACCCATCAGTTTATCTTCAACATCTGTGACACTGTTGCAATTGTGGAAAAAACGACGCCACACCAATCCCGTCCCTCTTTCACCATAGATTACTGAGAAATCTATCTGCGTGCTTTGGTTAAATATTGAGCAACCGCTGTATGTGTTTGTATGTGGGAATGAACGTTACAGTTGCCCATGGGAATGGCCATCAACCAAACAAAACAGTATTACCCTTAATTCTGTCACCACCTCCTTTGTCCCTGCATGTCTGTTTACATCTTTTTATCCCAAGTCATCTCTGCTCTGAGGCATATTTTTTTCCTAGAAGTCTGACTTTTTCCTGGAAGTCTCAGGTGTGTCCACTGTTTGATGTCGTCTCTCATGTCTTTCTTACAAAGCTATTTCTGGCTCGGGTGTCTTTCGTTATTCAGGGTGTTTTTTTCCTCATCAACCCAAACAGGTCCTGCCAGCAATTGTTTAGCCTCGTTAGTTGCTCCCTATTCTTTTATCCGATCTTTTTATGTCCTGTGAATAAACAGTGTGCACACACCTGCTTTTGTTAAGGCAGTTTGGCAAAACTCTCGCTCAGCTTGTTCACCATTACTGTGCCAATTCTGAATTGTGTGACACTTCAAAAGACGTGCAGCATTTGTGTGTGAATGGGTGTGTGGTTGTGTGTCATGAGTGTGAGGTGCGCATACGTGGATCTCTTTGTGTTTTCAATGACTTTAGTTCTCAATGAGTGATACTGGATTTCTGAGGCTGGTGTTTGTATTTGATCAGATCAGATGTAACGTTTTTTATGCAACTTTTGTGGCTCTCGTTTTGCCAGTCACATTTTTGTTTACTTAACTTGCGTATTTTATGTAACTTTCGGCAGTCATGTCACCCTTCAATAACGTTTTAAACTGTCTTTTATAACATCTAACCAGGAAGTTTTTTTTAGCCCCTTAACCTAGGTCAGACACACACCGCAGACCGTGTGTGTATGTATCATGACATACCGGGGTTCTTGTTGCTATATTGGCAGGTCATTTGGGCTCTTGGAAGTTCTTTTTGACATTTCATACACTGAATGATTATTATTTGAGAAAATAAAGTGCAGAATAATTGGAAATGAAAATAGGTTGTTGCATTCCTGATCAAAAGTTTAAGAAATGTAAAGTAAAATTTTAAAATTCACCCTTTTTTCATCCTAATTTATGGAAACAGGTTGAATCTTGACTGATGCCACAAAGCTCCATTTAAGAAAATGACTTGTTTCCTCATGTTTTCTGCTGGCACACTGTGTTTTCCCACTGACTCAGCGCTGAGACGGGTACATACACCTGTCTGAGGGTTTCCATCACCTCTCCATGTATTTAATTTGCTCCCTCCATGTTTCTTTTCTCCCTTTAACTCTCAGTTTGTCATTCCATCCACCCTCCAGACGACCGCAGTTCGACCCTGGTATTTTCTCAGTCTGGTGCACAATCATCCGTCCATCTCTTTATTCTCTCAGTCCAACTGTTTAGTCACTCTACTCTCTCTTTATCTCGGCTCTCATTTCTTGTCTCTTGTTCTATTCATCAGTCTTTCACTCCTCTTCATGCTGTTTACTCTGTGTAATACTGTTTGTCTCTGAACTTGGTGCTATCATTTTGCTCTCGCCTCTCTCTCTCTCTCTCTCTCTCTCTCTCTCTCTCTGTCTCTCTGTCTATAAATAGCAGTCTCGTGGGCTGGAGGTGTTAGCAGCAGCAACAGCAGCAGCGCATGATTCATATTTTAGCTCTGCCGTTTTATTTACCTTCACTAGTCTCCTGACTAGACCTCTTCTCTTCTCTTCTCTTCTCTTCTCTTCTCTTCTCTTCTCTTCTCTTCTCTTCTCTTCTCACCTCTTCTCTTCTCTTCTCTTCTCACCTCTTCTCACCTCTTCTCTTCTCCTCACACATGAAGGCATCTGGATCATATTCAAATTACTTTCACCCCAGTAAAGCCTGTGTGTGTGAGTGTGCTCCCTGAATGGAGGCCACAAACAATCATGGCCTCCATTCATCAAGCAGTCTTCTCTTTAAACTCCCACATAAACTCCAGCTCCTCCGTTTAGTGGTCAGACTCAGAAGGAGCTGCCCGTATGGAAGATAGATTTATCAATGTGAAGCACGAAGAGAGGCTTCTGACAGCAGTGTTTATATCTCAGTAAAGTTTATTTCTATTACCTCATTGAGCAAAAACACACGCACAGTTATATGGCAGAACAGTATGTCAGAGGAAACACATCGTCTTTCCCTCTGAGTGTTAAAGTTTGAGGGCGGTTCAGATGGTTGCCTCAGGAAATCTGTAAACTGTTAGGAAGTGTTGTCAGCTTGACAGGCATTTTTTCAATGTATTTTTTATTTTTTATTACTTTAGTCTTTATAGTTTGGATAGATATACACATGCACAAGTAAAAAAAATAGAACATCAAAACTTTCAACTGCAAAAAGCGAGTGACAGTTTTCAATACTTTGCTTATTAACATTTTTTTTTACAATAATTTACTTTGTCAATAACAGTTATACAATGCTGATATCTTTATATCTTTATTATAAACCTAATGCATTTTTCCATTTTCTGAAAAAACTATATTTTATTCAGTCTGAGAGAATAAGTCATATTTTACTGTATTTTAATCTAGAAAAAAATTAAAAGTAAAGAAAATGAGAATGAGAAGGTGTGTCCAAACTTCTGACTGTACATGTATGTGTGCGTCCCGGTACTCTGACTAATGCTATTTCATGGTTGCTTTATGTTGTACGCTGTAGCAAAAGCCTTTGGGGACAATTAATTGAAGTTTCTATGGCCCCATGCAACATGAGAGAGAGAGAGAGTGTGTGTGTTGTGTGTGTGTGTTAGTGTCCTCTCGGCAGAGCATTTGTAACACTGAATACTTTGTCGAAACTTGGCAGTTTTAATGTGTGACCATAGTGTTGCCGATCATGTGAACCATTTGTGTAAAAGGTGCTATTTAAAAATATGAATTTAATTATGTAATATGTTGTATGAATGGCCTGCAGGGCCGACGGAGACAGTACAGGCAGTATTCTCTTGAAATATATATAAGAGTGCCTGTTGCTGTAATGATTTCATACCCTGCACATTTTTATTATTATTTTGTTAAATTATTGTTCCAACTAGTCTGTATTTGCATTACAGCATGCCTAACTTCTATCTCTGCCCTGTAATAGCAGCTGGTAACCCTATACAGATGGCTTTCACAATACAAATACTAAAGGATATACACACGTTCATGTAAATACACTTATGTATGCAGTTAAATACATGTGCAAACAGAGAGTATGGTAAACACACATGCAGCCATTCATACATAAATGCATTCAGACACTGACATGCTTGAAACACACAAGGGAGAAAGATTGAAGTTCCCATTAAGTAGGGGGGGCGAGGTCAGATTTAGGGTCAGCGTTTGGGGTCTTGAGGGGTCTATCAGGGGGAGACCTTCTGAATGATGATAGATTAGTAAAGACAGATCGAAGAAGAAACCAAGAGGAAAGTTCACCCGACACATGAATCATTATGTTCTCTGCTGACTTCACAGGATGTGAGCGTGCAATCTCATAGTCATTTCTGGTAAATCTATGTGTGTGTGTGTGTGCGTGCCAATCCCTCATCACTCTTCTTTATCACCATTTGGCCCTGTGGTGACCTGATGAGGCAAACGGGTTGGTTTCGGTAAGGGAACATTAAAGCTTTGGTAAATGTGGGTTCAGCCGCTGAGTTTATCCAAGTTAACTTCCACCAGGTTCCGTTTAAATTGCTGATTCAGGTCGGGGGGTAAAATTTCACAGTTAAGGTCCTCATGACGGGGCTAACTCTGTGTTTGTGATAACTTTCTTCAACTTCTTCTCTTTCTGTACTTTTGTGTCTACCTTATCTCCTGTTTGCATCTCCAAGTTTCCATGGGGTCTATTCTGAATTCTCCAATGGGATTTTTGCATTGGATTTTGGATCTGTGGAAAACACACGTTTCTGATGCTTACACGCTTAACGGGATCATTCTCACAAATGAACACCACTTTTATGATGTTTGAAGCATTAATGTAGCCAACAGAAGTAAAAAGCTAACGTTATGTTATAGCAAACGACTTTGAAATAGCACTAAAAAACACAACTAGAGGCTGTAAGGTGGACTCGTGAGAGAGTTCCCGTCCGTGTCCGGCGTGATGACACTTAATGTTAGCAACCACCTTTTTAAGGACATGTAAAAACGTAAAAATTCTCAAGTGGGTTGTTTACTGATATATTTTATGTTGTATAACAAAATGCAAACAGTACTTAAGCTTGTGTTAACCACATACCCTTTTTCAGGCCAAAAACCCAGTCAAGATCCACATTGAGTTTGAGTGGATAGACCCCAGGGCGCTAACATGCTAACTTACTTCCTGGTTTCAGAACTCTTCCTGTGGCGACCTTTCGTTGGAAAATTCATGTAAAAACTCAAGTTAGTTTCTTAACTATACACACTGTACATGGTACTCTTCACATCCTTTTAAAGCTGCTTTCTGTGTTTCTACGTCCTGTCGCTTTAACTTTTGCTGGTGAGATCACCACTGCGGCAGCTCTTGGCAGCCACGCTTGTTAGATACTTTCTGTATCAGTAGCAGTAACAGATGGCTCCAAACAGTCAGTTATTCAATAGATTAATTGATGATTAATGACTCCTGGATTGCAGTCCGACACATGCAAGCACACCTGAGGTTCTGTAACATTTCAAAAAGTATTTTTATGACAGCATTGTTTGTTGATATAAATCTAGATAATAACAGTGTGCTGTACACCTGACAGTGAGCTATGCCAGTGCACTGTAGCATCAGTCTCACCAGGACATTGTGAAAGATTTATGAAGATTAGAAACACACCTTCTATTTATCAAGTTTGCACGTGATAAATTGGTAATATTGCCACAAGACAGCATGTGACTGGTATTCTGGATCAGGAAGTGGAGCTGCAGGTTTAGGTTTCAGGTTTCACTCTTGTGGTTACATAAATAACTTTCATGAAGTAAAAGTACTCTAAAAACAGAATTATAATGTTCTACATCTCTCACACAAGGGGAATGATGAATAAATGACCCAAAAAGTGTAAATTACTAGCCTGCAATATTATGTATCAAAATTATAAATACTGGCAGCTCTCTAGCTTCTAGCGGGGGGCCCTCTGTTGCAGTTTATTTTTAAGTAACCTGTCCATTATGATGGAAGATATCACAAAAAATAATTAAATAATTCAATAAATCGATTTTTTTTTTCATTGAATAGAAGGATGTTAAAAACTGTGATTATATACCCAGGATATTCAGAGAAAAATAAATTAAATTAAATTAAATTGAGTTTTATTTAAGTGAAATGCCCTGAGTCAATTTGACTTCCATCTGGTAAACAGTTTTATGTCTAGTGCTTTTATTGTGAAAGGTAAGAACAGAAGGCTGCTATATGTGGCCTTTGTCAAGTTTAGATGGAGTATTAAAGTTTCGCTTGATTGGGACTATGGATGGTGGTGATGACCTCATCACTGTGGTGTTGTGATGCAGTTATTGTTACAGCTCTGTTAAAAGTTTAGTCCTCTGTGCTCTTCATACAGTAACATCATTTGTGAGCTGCCCTGACACGATATTTTCACAACCAAAGTAAGAAGAGAGTGTGTGTCTTTTATCAGATAAATGAATGATTCACCTGCCCCGACTTCCAACCAAAACATGCATACACACTGCTGTTACCGTGTGTGTGTTGGCGCAGCACTTAGTGTAGACAGGTGTGGGAACTCTTTTGAAGTTGTGACAGATCGTATCGTCGTACACACACTTCTCTGCTCTCTCTCCTGGGCTTTGCACCTGAATGAGCCTGAATCTCTGCCAGCCGTTACGTGTGCCCCCAGAAGCTGTTTGAACAGGCGGCCGGTTCTGATGAAGCCGCCTTATCACCAACCAAATGTATTCATCAATGCAAACATCCTGCTGCAGCGGCACATCCTTTCTCTGTGTGCCCATGCATGTGCGATGTGTCTTTGCGTCCCTGTACTGTACAGAGCTGGTTTGCCTCTTTTTCTGTCCGACTCTCGAACGCTCTTACCTACTTTCTTCTCCCCTCTGGCTTCAGCCCTGTTTTTCTGACCTCTCATAAACCTCCAGCAGCGTGATGTAACGCGTGTTTGTGTATGTGCACACGTGCTTTTGTGTGTTTTTTATCTCGGCCAGAAAGCCTAGTAGAGGCATTTCTGTTGACATTACCCACCCTTTCCCTGTCCGTGCCCCCCTGTCCCGCTCACTGGACAAGTTTTCCAGATTTTTCTTTCCATGCCTGAGTGTGTGCATACTGGTGTGTATTTGTCTTGTGTATGGTGGGTGTATATGATTTATTTTTACTATTCCCCTTGACCTTATTATCATAGTAATATTTATACTGTTTATTGTTATGTTATATTATATTAAACTCCTAAACTCTCTTCATTTAAAATAATTCTGATCTGCAAGTCAGTGACACTTGATTCGATTGGTAGATTAATCTAAGATAAATGTCGTTCTATTCTAATCATACATACATTTTTCAGTTAGAATACCAACATTTGATGGTTTTAGCTTGTCTAATGTGAGGTTATGCTGCTTTTTCTTGCCTCACATTACAGAAAATTGAATATCTTTGTCTTTCTGGACATTTTGAATTTTATTCACCCCGAATAAGTTGAGACAACTAAAGTCCTAAAGTCTCTCCATTATTTCTCTTTAATTGATGAAATAGATGGCCAAGGCGGCTTGCTTTAAGGCCCCTTTTCCTCTTTTTTTTTTTTAAGTTTGCTTCAGTTTGCATTGTTTTATTTTACTATTTTCCTTCTTATTTCTGTTATTATTTGAGAAATTGACAAAATAATTGGCAGACTAAATTATAAGCTGCAGCACAACTGGGATCCATTTTACAATTTTTTCAAAATTCAGTTATGTAACTTTTCAGCTTTCTTACATAAACAGCACGACCTGTTGGCATGCTAGTTCAAATGGGCAGGGAGTGTTACACCCATGCACTCTGCAGCACTTTAATATAACTGCAGCCTACAGTTGGCCGTCAAAAAAAAACAGGTTATCAGTTCCTCACCTTACAAGAAATTCAACACGCTTTACATTCACAAAGTTGCTGCTGTACTTCGAGGAATCTGACACATGGAAAGAGTCTGACTCAGTGTCTCTTTATTCCCCGGCCTGACCCTGATGTCGTCTTATTCTCCATTGTATGGATATTTTAAGCAACGATTGTGCAGCTCAGGCTTAGAAATCATATTGTCATCACTCATTGTTCTGAAGAAAGAAAGTTGAGAATCTTTTATACCTGCCCTCACACACACGCACCATATTCAGGTGTAATATAGGTTAAAGGCACGATGAAAGTTTTACTTACGGATGATGTGTGTGTGCACTCTTGCCTTTGTGAGTTTCAACACTGTATGGATTTTTGAGTGTGTGGATCACCAAGGTTGTGTGTATGTGTGCACGGTGACATTGATAGGAGCTTAGCTATTGTACAGGTCTTTGTAAACCTAATTGCAGCCAGATGTACTGTGTGATTAATTACAGGCTTTCCTTTCGGAGGCGACAGAGCTGTACATTATTGTAATTATCCAGCTTCTTGCCCCATAAGAAAGTCTGCCAGCCATTACACTAAAGCAGAGACAGCTGAAATAGCAAAGTTGCTTGTTTCTTGAGCTTTGGGTCGAGATCCATAATGGGTCACAGGTTGAACTCTGGAGGGAATTGACAAAGAGGCTAGAAATGTTAAAGTAACGTTTAAAAACTTGTACTACATAAGACATAAAATCTGAAATTTTGCCTTTTATTTTCCAATATGGCAGAATGGTTTGTAATACTTGCAAAAAGAAAAACACTTTTGCCCAGTAAATGCTCAAACTTTCTAAAATGTACTTTTAAAAAGAAAAGTAGATGTGTGTGAGGAGCTGGTGCAGCTACTGTACATAATAAGAACAAACCCTTTCAACAACAAAAAAAAAAGTTAATTTAAGGCTTAGGAACAACCAATTCCTCCTGTCACTTTCTGAATAAACCTTTTAACTTCCTCCTTTTATAAAAGTGTCTTTGTTCAAACTCTTAAGCAGGCCTCGTGGCTATGCTGGTATAATAGTTTGCTCAGGAAGACGTTGCTCCAAAGTGTGTGAATAAGTGTAGTAGTCTCATTAGTGAGGCCTCGTTGTCATTATTACACTTATATTTCTTGAGAATGAGTCTCATTATGAAGTTATACAATTCTGCTTTTGTCTCAATTGACAGCTCATTATCGGAGCTGTCTTCCCTCCCGCCTCCTCTCTCTCCGGTTTCTCCCCCACTCAGCCCTCTCCTCCTCAAATCCCATCTTCCGACAAGTCCTCTCCAACCCACTTTTTTTCATCGCTCCTTCCCCCATGCTTGTGCTCCTTTTCCTTCTCCTGATCAGCCGTTAACATCTGTCGCTCTCCTCTCATCTTCATCTCTTCTTCTGCTCTGCTCCCATCTGTCCTGCTCCCCCTTTCCCCTCCTGTTTTTACTTTGCTAACACATTTCTACATTTCTCTCACTTCTAACTTCCATCTGGTGTTAAAGGGACAGTTCACCCCCAAATCAGAAATACTTATTTTTACTTGTAGTGCTGTTTATTGACCTAGATAATTTTGGTGTGAGGTGCTTAGTGTTGGAGATGTTAGCAGGGTTTCCATTCAAATTGAAATGCCGCATTAAAGAAAATGCCAATAAGGGATGTTTCTCTTAATCACTACACAGAAAGCAGCATACATATGCTCATGGACAAGAGGCTTTTGACAGTGCAAGATGTACATATCAATGGCGTCTTTCTCGGTTGAGTGGTTGGCGGATGTAGACTGGTAGAAGAAAAATAGTTCCTACATGAAATGGCTCACAACAAAGTGTGGATTATCTTCAGAACCAGGGCATGGTATTATATTTGAGGTAGGGCAGACAGTCTACAACACTCAGCAACTCACACACTAAGTATCTAGCCTGATAAATAGCACCACAGGTAAGACACATCTCCCCTCTTCTCTCCTGCTCCGACCTGCTCTCCCCTCTTCTCTTACTTATCTATTAATAAGATCTATAATAAGATCAGATAAATAATTTCCAGCTGTTATAACTGTTGTCATCCAGCACCATCAACACTCTCGTCCCATCCAGGATGCCTGTGAAGCAGAGGTTTCCCTCGACAAAGACTGTGTGTGTTTCTGGTTGATGTAAGCGTTAGACTGACTCAGTCCTTGTGACATTGACATCTCTGTCTCTGAGAGAGGCATTACTGAGACAGAGAGGCACCTCTGCAGTAACCCTACACCATGTGTGTGTGTGTGTGTGTGTGTGAGCGCAGATGATGTTCGAACACTTATTGCATCATTGTGTCATATAATCCGACCTCCATTACTGCCTCTTCTCCTCTGTCTCCATCTGAATCTGCTGTACTCTGCACAGTTGGCTGGACTTTAGCTCTCAAGGAAACTGTTATTATTAGTGAAACTTTACATTTTGGCCTGTGCATTCCCTCCGAGCTTCCTTTAATTTTTCTTTAATGTCACTATTCAATAATGCAGGCTATTACTCACTGTGTATGAGTGTCTCTGGTCGAGAGATCAGGCGCTCTATGGAACATTTCTGCATTGTGTGTCGTCCCAACAGGAAAGACTTCAGAGGACAAAAATGCCCATTTCCTCTTCCTGTAAACTCACTTCCATCCTCACTTCTGCTCTCACCCCTCCCCTTTGCCTTCCTCCCTTGTTTTTGTCGTCACTCGGGTGCATCTGTATAAATTACACAATTATTCATACATTTATTGCATCCGAGTAAGAAAAAAATTAAGTAAAACATTTTTATGTACGTTTTTGTGAGGTTCTGTGTGGGAGTAGACGCCATGTAGCTATGATTTATAAAGTCACAGATGTTAACATATATTTTCTACATTCTTTAGTTTACATGTCTGTTTCGAATCATCCAAGTGCAGAGGACCGAGTAAAAGTCTAAGAAAAACTGGGCTAATGTCTTGTAGCAGAGTGCGCTTTGGCAGCAAACGGACTCTCATCTGGAACAAATGAACCCCAAAACCTGCATGTAACAAAACCGCAGTCACTCATCAGACGGACCCACGGAGAAACACACACAAACACCAACACGCGCGTTTCTGGACGTTTCTGGAGCCCGTCCAGCCGTCTGTCACAGATTATTCCGTTTCTAGCGCACGGCTCTATCGGTAGCCTGTATCTGTTTAACTTCTCTGATTACAGCATCAGAGCTGGAGCCCAAATCAGTTCCTCTGCCTCCTCTCAAATGACCAGCTGCAGAGGAAATATAGGCCACTCCGAGGGCAGGAATAGGGCACAGCGACATAGACGGGAGGCAGAGAGATATGGAAGGGAAAAAAGGATTGTTGACTCATTCGTTTGATGTTTGTCCTGTAATCTTTTATTTTTCTCCCTCCTTTAAATTCACCTAATTTTCCACTCACTTCCTGTTCGCCTTCCTTCTGTCTCATTCCCTCTCATCTCTTTCCACTCTCCTTTTCTCTTGACATAAGCTAATCCCTCTTTTATGTTTATTGTATAGATGGGACTTGTGTGTTGTTTTTTCTGCGCTCATGCACGTGGGTTTGTGCAGTTTGTGTGCGTGTGTCGTGTGTGTGTGTTTGTTTATATCTCTTCAGGGTTTTTGTTAATCCGTTGACAACCTCAGGGGCTTGTGGAGGAGTTGGACACACAGACACACACATCAGAGACACAGTGCATGTAGTATTCATAGAGTCGGTGTGTGTTTGTGCTAAAGCAACACTGTGTCGATGTAAACAGACAGTTGGTTACTCTCACTGAAGTGGCTGTTAGGCTGACAGAGCAGAAATGTAGAGTGCTTTAAATATACAACACAGTTTTAATTGCATGCTTTTACTCTCCTCTCTGTCTGTGACCTAAAAATCTAAAAGCTCCTGAACACTGCATGTCCCTGTTACAGAAAAATAAATAAAAAGTAACCAAGTATCGGGGTTTCCTTGGATCTTGTCTGCATGGTCTTTCAAAATAAAAGCAAAAAATGATAAATATACTTATCTTGTAGCAGGAGGAAATAGTTCTAAAGTAACAGAAGAGTAAGCGCAATTTTATAATAATGGTTTCTGAACATCCTTCATACTTAACAGCATGAGTACATTTTCTTCCTCATAAAACATGAAAAGCAAACTTTTAAAAAAAATATTTGTTTATTTACTTCCATGTTGGCGAGCTTGCAGTCTTTTTTCGTCCCTGTCTTTCCTAAATTTCTTGGCACATTACTGCCACCAACTGTCTATCAGTGGAATAGCAGGAAGGAGGAACGTGTTTTGCATCACAAGCGTGTTTGACTGATTTTCATTTTTTAACATCATCTTAAACCATAAATTCAATTTAATTGATAACATGGATATATTGCTTAGCTTTTTTGCATTTAATAACATTTTTTGAGTTTATCTGACAAAAACTGATGCAGGACTGAGACTCTGGGAACTTAATCTGTTAATTTTCCTTGCATAAAGTTGCATGGAGTATATTCATGATAAACAAAAATGGTGGAATAGTTTCCTCTGTCGCCTCTGAAGCCTCCAGTCTCTCAGTGCTCTGCCTCTTTTACATCTGCACTTCCTTACTGTCTAGAATAACAAACACACTATTAAAAAAGTCTTTCAGGAAGCTTTTCCCCCTCACACTTACTTTGAATTTTATCTGAAAGCAGCTGATCACTTGAGTCGAGCATGCGTGTTGTTTGCAGCGATATACTAGAAACACAGAGTGCTGCCACTTGATTGGATGCCGATGGCTGTTGATGCTCTTTAGAGAGAAACCTGAGAAGTGCTAAAGTTCAGCCTAGGCGTTAATAGTGAAGGGCCTCGATTTAATGGTGTGTAAAGGGATAGTCCTCGCAGATTATGTAATAGTTTAATCTGGGACAGCCCAGCACCGGCCTAACCCTCTGTTAGATCATCAGTTACTGTAACAGTGTCAGGACCTCGCTATCATAAGACGTCATTTACACCCTGTGGAATCCACAGAGACACAGACGATATATGGTGTTTCATGGAAACGAACTCCGTAGTATCTGTTGTTAGTGTATTTATTTGGTTTTGTATATCATTCAGATGTGAGGTTGTGAATAACATTTAAAGGTCCGAGCAGTAGCCACTTTTGGAATGGATTATTTTATCAACAGTCTCAGAGATCTGTTTGTTTATGATGTGTTAATAGACAGGCGGATGGCTGGACGCTATATTAAGACTGCAACCTTTTACATGCAAATACATCGACCTCCTCATTCCCCACACACACACACACAGAAAAAACATGTATGCGCTCAAAGCGTCTAAAGTTCACACATAGTCCTGCACGCAGAAACACAATTTCTTTATCCACACTTGACACACAAGCTGCATTGGCACCACGTGGCCTCTGCTGCATGAAGGGTCAAATTCTTCAAAGTTCAAAGGCTTTTGGGTACCTCCACGGCAGGCAGGGTCCCTGATAAACGACAGCCATTACTTTCAAATGTCTCAAGTTTCAAATCATTCTTCATTACAGTTCAAAGAGCATTTTACAGCCTAATCAATCAAACGAGACATGAGCAGAAACTTCTTATTCTTCAAAAAATTCACTTTTATATACGTATCTATATCAGTGCATGTTAACTCTTTATTTGCCATTTATTGATTTGATTTGTCTTGTTTAACTAAATATATTTACTCAAGTACAATTTTGAGACATTTGTACTTTACTTGAGTATTTCCATTTAATGTAACCCTATACTTCTACTCCACTACATTTTGAGGAAAATATTGTACTTTTTCTCCACTACAGTTAGCTGACGGCTTTAGTTACTTTTCAGGTTGAGATTTACCATAAAAAACATAATAAACTTAAAGTAAATAGACTTTATATAGTTATATAGTTTATTTTAACTTCTTTTAAGTAGTTAAAATGAACCAAAATTAGAAAGCCGCTTGCACAAATGCATCAATACAAACAATATGATATATTTACAACATATATAACAATCTGAGTGGGTCCATTCTGCATAATGAGTACTTTTACTTTTGATACTTTAAGTACATTTTGATGCTGATTCTTCAGTTTTGAATGCAGGACTTTTACTTGTAGAGGAGTAATGTCGCAGTATGGTATTAATACTTTTACTTAAGTAAGGTAAACACTTAATATTTGTATCCTCAAGAAGAACATTTTTTAAATCACATGCTACTTGCAGAAACAAAAAAAGGAACAAAACAAAAATGACTTCCTACCCAATTTAATGTGTAATATCCTTTCCTACCATTTCTTTTTCTCTCACATGTACAAACACATATCAGATCAGTTCTTATCTTTCTGTAATACTAATGTAATCATGAAGCTGAAGCAAATAATAAAAAAGGCCTTTTGATGTGACCATTAATAACCTTTTTGCCATAAAACATTGGATCCTTGTTCCCTTCACATGAATTCATTGGATCTTTGTTTCCTGTTTGTGCCACAAAGGCGACTATTGTTGGTTGTTAATCATTTTTCATCAAAACCACAATCACAGAATAAAGCTTTATTCCAGTCCTGGATGTTGGAACAGGTCGGCTCAGCTGATTCAGGATTTGGACGTTGGTTCCAGATTAAAAGCCTCAGAATGAATCTGTAACTCGAAGGTCACGGGTTCACGGTTTCAGTGTTACTGTAACTAAGAACCACTGTGGACTATGGAAGCCTGGCATGTCATCGTTTTTGCTCATTAGCTCCAAATTTGGGATAATTCCCGGTATAATGTGATTCGTTGTGCAAGGCACGCTGCACTGTTGAGGATTAACACTTTTAAGGGGAAGAACTTTACACCAGAAGTTCCACTAATTATCTTCAGATTTCCTCTCATTATCCTTGGATCAAGTGGCTCAACTGATGTGGGGGAGAGGGGGACATCTTTTCAAAAACACATCCTGCTTGTGTTCTGGGGGAATCCCGTGAATGAAAAGGAGAGGAAAACATAGGAGAGGAGTGAAAAAAGGAGATGAGAGAGCAGCAGTGAGGAGGCATGACCAGCAGAGAGGAGGGTGATGACTGTGCTGGCCCTGTGTGTGAGTCTGTGTGTGTCTGTGTGTGTTGCACGGCCAGGCACAGAGAGATGAGACAATAGGGTGGGCAGTGAGTGACAGGCTGGGATGGCATCTATTGTTAACACACATGAGTACACTCACACACACACATTGAGGTTATTGAACCCGTCCTGATGAATGAGTTTGATTGTGACGCCTTTTCCAAATAGGACAAAGACAAAAAGAACATCAATATGTCCCTCTTACAGAAGATTGATACCTAATCACATTTCACGGCTGCATTATTAGAGCCAAAATGATAATCATTACTGATCAATACTGAGATTACGATTATGGATTTCTGCATTTACATTACTGCTTATATAGAGACTTGCATCAAAATAAGACTGGCCCCTAGTGTCTAACACACGTTTTAAACGTCATGATCGCACTTCTACCTGCATTTATAGTCTAGATTGTTATGGTGTGAGTTTAGCTTTTGGTGCTCAAATCACCCCAAAAATTTTCTTTGGATTTTGGGTTGAACTGTCCCTTTAAATGTGCAGCATTAGGTAGCTCTATGTGGAACATGGACACACAGTTGCTTTAATTGTTTGTCATTGTCAGGGCATATGAAGCCACACAAAAGCAAATACCATAAATAACCTCTCTCCAACAACCATTTCTCCCAGTGACAAACATAAGGAAAACCGTAGTGTATGTATCTCACCACATTCTCTTCAGAAACAACCAATTTTCAGCCACATCTAGGTCGGATTACAACACACACACATCTACACAGACACATGGCGCTGGTTACTGCAATATGTAGAGTGGTGATTGATGGGAAACCAAAAACCACCTAAAAGGGAGGAGAGGAGGGAGGGGCCGGGGCGATGGAGAGACAACGAGTGAGCGAGCGAGAAAAGAAAAACAAGTATGGAAAGAAAGAGGGGACAGAAAGATGAACAAACACGTGGAGACTGTAGGAGGTGGGTGTGAACAAGAGAACTCAAGGCCTCGCTGTTTCCTTCGTTTTGCTGAAATGTCCGTTTTAAACGATGAGATCAGACTCCATCGCACTCTGACTTTTACTGGAACATATTCATCCTCTTTTCAATCATTCTTATTCGGAACAGATGCTCCCGTCTCCCTCGTATGCTTGCTAACCATAACAAGCTGTGGTAAAGGTCTTGGAGAGGTTTCGGTTGTGTGTACATTCGTGTGTGTGTTTTCGGTGCACGTGTTTATGAGGTGTGTACATGTGTGTTCGTGCTGTAGGGGGTTTGTGGTTCTTTGCAGGAGAGTGTTTCCAAAGTGTGGGGGGTCGTAGAGACACTTAGGCTACACACTAATGGAACACACCGGGCCTTTTTTCATGCACTTGCGAATACAGTCATGCACACTCATGCACGCCGCCCCTACCGTGTGCCCCCGTCCACCGCCACTGTAGGTCTTAACTGCAGCGTATAGAAACAAATCAGCTCATTCACTCAACCGAGAGGCTTAATGTAATCAAGATTTACAGGTCCTGATTTTTCTCTCGAGTTACAGGCCGACATTCTTCAAAATGTGGGTCAGGACTCAAAAGGTTGATCAGAGGAGCGTCGAAGTGGGTCAGCAGCAACACGTTCTGGGGAAACTGGGATGAAAAGTTTATGGGTTTGTTGGGTTTAGCCAAAAAGTGTTGCATGATTATGGCAAAAGAAAAGTAGCTGCCCAGTTGTTTGCTGGTTTGGAATAATGATTTTAAAGATAAAACTATCAGGTCATGGATGTTTTTTTTGCATTGCAGTATCTCTCAAAGCATCTGCAGCTCATCTTATTACCACTCTCCCACTCACACTCCTAATTGTATTATTCATGTACAAAGTTTATTTCAGGGTGCAGCTGCAGACCTTGGACAGAGTCTGTCCTTTTCATCCTCTGGTTTCGAACCAAATAATCTTCAAATGCTCTCAGCTATAAAAGTCTTTCATAAACTCATGAGCTCTTCACTTGGTTTTTTTTAACATTTTATACACCAGGAGAGTGATAAATATTACAGTCGCACTGCTGCTTTAAAGAGCTGACATTGGATTATTACTGTTTAAAAAAACCCATTGTATGCACCTATTTTGTTGTGTAATTTGGAGGTTTTGGAGGTTTTTGTCCCATTCAGCGTCAGTGTGTCATCTGTTGTGGTGTGAGATTGAGATCTGCATACCTGATATCACTTCTTGTTTTTCCTCTCCAGTTTATTCAAAAGATATTTTGTTTCACAGTTTAACTGCTATTTAAGCATGAAACATAATTATTGGAACCCCAGCGGGGGAAACTTCTAGCTATGTTATCGTTTTTTTTAATTTAAGGTCTTAATACTTGCATCACTTGTGTTAAAGTATGGATGTTGTAAACAAGCGTCTTTGTTTCAGTAAATTTGATATTCGATATCTGACACACAAGTGCATGCATGCTAAAAGTCCTGGGAACTCACAGGTATTTTTCCTGAGAAACAGGAACAGATATTCCACAGAATCTCCTGGAAATAATGCAATCTAACATCCTGACACACCTGGATCGTAAACTCTAACACACCGTTTGGACTGCAACAGGTCCTACTAGTATTATTTTATTTTTTTTATCCTACTTGGCTGGCGAAACAGTAAAGTTTCATATGACTCTGAGGCTGTCAAACAGTTTTTTCTTTCTTTCTCTTATGGATATTTTTTTACTTATGTAAACACAAAATTGCTGTTATATAATGCAGAGCCTGAGAAACAGACACAGACAATCATGCAATTATTTATGCTATGTTTAGGCCTCCGCCGTCCCCTGGAGAGATGAGGCGCTTTGGACAACATCCTGTGAGTTTCGGTGCACAGAAACTGTAACCACCGTGTTGTAAATCAGCACCAATTTACCATGTCAGAGTGTTTATTGTGTGAATTTTTCTGGCACTCACTACGTTGTCTTCTGTTGCAAACCTCCATCCATCTGGTGCTGTGAGCGCTGCTGGGGCGCAGCAGACCAGAGAAGACGAGAGCAGATGATCACTGAGTGTTAAAGCACAGTGGGACGTCCAGACAAGACCAGTTGATCAGAGGGTATCAGCTTTCAGCCTCCCTGCAGGAAGCCGCATAATGCTTTAACACCGCTGATTCTGTTTCTGCCCGCCTGTCTGGCTGCCTCGTCGCGTACGTGGGTGCATGTGAGCGCCCGTGTGTGTTCATGCGTGTCCTCAGTTGGCTGTGACAGAACAGAAATAGGGCAGACAGACTTAGAGCTGTCACTCGACGCAGGGATGTATAGGTGGCTCCTTTCAAGTCCTCAGATAGGCGAAAGGGAAGATAGCGAGGGAGCGAAGCTGGGCTTAGAGAGCGAGAAGTCGAAAAGAAGAGTGTGTGTCAGATAAGAAGCTACAGATCTGAGTGTATAGGCTTGTCTTGCTGAGGTGTGCGTATGAGAGAGGGAGAGAGAGGGAGAGAGCGGCTCGGATGGAGAGTGAGAGGATATTTTTGAGTCTGACAAACTCGAGTCCCATGATGTTTTGAAGCTCGGAGCAGAAAAGACGGGATGGAGAGGAGGAAAACAACCTCTCAACAGGAAGACTCATGCACCCAGGATCAAATTAATTCCTTAAATACCCAAACGCTAACAACAGTGTTGCTTTATTTTGTGCACATTTTCTTTTAGATGTGCATTTACTGTCTCTTACAAAGCCTCTACTGTACGTGTGAGGAGAGTTGTGGTTTCATTTATAGGCACTAGAATGAAGAAGGAAACATTAATAATGGATTAGGAAGCCCCCTTAGACTTGCTGTCTGCTTTCTCTGCTCACATCTATGGACACACACACACACACACACACACACACACACACACACTCACACACACACACACTCTCAGTCAGAGAGAAAAGTACAGGGCGAGCAAGATGGGAAGATGTAATGTTCTCGTGCCCTGAGGGAGGTTTCTAACAGTGATATGGGTGGTCAGGGTCCTTTTTTAAGTGCTGCTGGGAAATGGAATGTGTGCTTCCAGTCAGTCAGGTGACCAAGAGAGAGATGGTCACGTGACCACCCCCGGGGTCATGTGATCATAATATGAAAGAGAGTGAGACAACGAGGTCGGGAAGCACACACATGGATGTTTCTGTGTGTCAGTCGCTAATGGGCCATCATCAGTGGAGTGGTTGCTGCGGGATGAAGGGATAAGCTGTTACGGGCCCTGACACACACACACACCTACACGCGCGCACACACACACATTAATGCACTTAAAAACACACTGAAGCTTTCAGACCTTCTCTCTCTCTCTCTGTAAGTCATATGATATAGATGAGGCCCGGGGTTATACAATGTGACAATATGAGATCATCACCTCAGAGATTGTCTTAATCTCCGAAGCAGCTCACAAGGTTTTCTAATAGCTTTATCACATTTGAAAAGAGTTACGCACCGTGACCAGGCAGAATCTTCAGCGCTGACCTGTTGGTTGGTTGGTGTGGCAGCTATTAAAGCTATAACAACATAATGAATGTCTGTATAATGAATGGAAAAAAATAGACCTATGTTAGATGTGTTCTAACGTTATCCCAAATGTTTGAAACAATTATAAAACCCAGAGAAATCAATCATTTAATCAGAGTAATTGTCTTTTTGATTTAGTATGTCAATGGCGTCATGTTCTCTTTAAGCATGTCTGCCAGAAGTGGCCAAAAATCATCTTTTTATCCAGTTTTAAGCCACTTTTTTGGAATACACTTTGTAGATCTTTGTCATTTTTAACTTTATATGTTAAGCAGAAGAGGGATTTTGGTCAGTGGATGTCTGGATCTTGAGTTATCACAAGAGAACATTAGTGGCAGCTTGGCTCGATTCTGCAGAACAGCATTGGTTAAATACTGATTTTTAACGTGAAACTGCTTTATTCAGTGTTTTCTTGCTTTTACTCACCTGGGCCGTCTGCTTTGGAGAGGAGGAGACCTTGCGGATAATTCGGCTCCCCTTAAAAAAACCCTGAAAGAGGAGCACTGAAGGAATCCTAAGCAGGAGAAGCAGACTGCAGGTGTAACAGGCTGCAGCTGGACCATAATAAACCTTCTTATGTTGTTGTTTTTTATTGTTTTTATTATTTGATTTTACAGAGTGGTGAAAATTCGGTGCACAATTCACATAAAAAAAAGTCTATTTTCATTCTAGCTCTAAATATTACTATATCGGCCACCATATCAGGTATAACTGAAATCAGTATCAGCATCGGCCTCAAAAATCCCATATTGGTCGGGCTCTAGTAGGAATACTACTAGATAATTTAGAAACCCTCCTCTCAGTAGTACCACTGTATCCCAGAATTTGGGATTTGGTGGCCCTGTAGCTCTAAACACTATGAATGATTGATGCTGAGCTTGTGTTTTGTTTTTGGATGGTTTGCACAAATGCTGGATGCTCTTTCAATTCCAATCAGTACTCAAATGGATGGAAAACATTTTGTCTGAAAGATGTCGTCATTTCGTGCAGTTATTCAATGAAACAGACGAATTTAAGGCGAGTTGCCCCTCATTGGACCTCTATTTAAAACTGGTTGCCATGGTGATAATCCTGATAATGTTGTGAGGAGTAGGAGTCTAACCTCCAACGTCTGATCTTGCATCACCTTAAAAATACTGTTGCTTCTTAAAATGCAACATTAAGCTCTCAGTCAGTTATTCTGCTGTCTGATTTTATCCTCTCAAAGGGTCACAGACATTATCATTCTAGATATGTGTTATTTCCTCTCAAAGTGCAAATATCTGTTTGTTTCAGGTTAGTTGGAACATCTCTTTTATATTTGTTTAAATATATATTTTTTTTACGTGTGACTGGAGGTTATCATGCGAAGACTCATTTTGCACAAATAACTTGTATAATAAATTAGAGGAATGCGCAACTGTACTTCTGGTGCTTAAATCCTCTGAGTATTGATGTTTTGTCACCTTTTTTTATCGTCTTCAGGCAGCTCTCATTCTGTTTATTTTTGGGCCAGTGATGTGCTGAATGTGTCAGCTGCGGTTAGACACACAGTCGGGGAAGAAACTAGAAACACCAGCGTGCAAACACATTCAGGATGCACAATCTCTCACTGGAACTGGTACCCAAGTCGAACACACAAATAAAACAACAAAAAAGGGAAAAATCTATTTTGTGTGCCGTGGTATAGAAAGACAATTTGTTTATACTAATATTCTAGCAAAGTTTAAATCCTGGCATCTTGACTACCTTCGTGGACACAGTTGAACCTCTTACACACATGTACATGTATAAATGCACACACATGCACACACTCGCTCCTTTACAAGCCCGGACCCGCCCACACTGCCCTTTGCGTGTGTGTTTATTGAGGTATCAGCGGTGGAGCTGGAATGCCCATTAAACTGTGTGTGTGCGGGGCTTTCCTACGGAGCACGTCGTCCACTGGATGCAAGAATGTAGACAGTAACTTTAGCTTGTTTTGGTCACACTGGGTGGCTGCGACCACGACGGTTAAAGACTCGGTTAAAGCTTGGTGCAAATGTTACAGACTGAGATTCATATGCAGACAACAAAACATGAAGGACACAACATATAGGAGCTGCTACCTGAGGAATGGATGTACATTTAAGGAGAGAAGTGGGGTGTAAATCACAAGTTTCATCACGATACCATACATATATCTTTTTTTTTTTAATGTTATGAATGTAGCATGGGCAGTTTTTTTGTTCCATTGTGGGAATTCTTGAGGTCATTCAGTAAACTTCACACTCAGAATGTGGACAATAAATGGCGGACAGTAAATATGATGCACCATGTAGGCTAGTTAATAGAGAATTATTTAAAGAAAGGGGTAGAATATATTAAAAAGCACTAGCTTGCCTAATTTTCCTCCTGTGTAAAGACAGATCTGGTTATTTATAAACTGTGACACCAGATTGTCACAAAGCACCTCTCAGAAATGAAGCGTGTACCGCACTGATAAAAAGGAGACAAATAAAAAAAAATACAGTCACTCAGTCTAACGGATGTGTGCGGCTTCTTTGAGTTAAGATGAAAGGACGGTGCACTGTTTTATCCCTATCCACATCCTCCTCTAGTGCTGTATTTTATTGTAACACGACACCGTTTTCTGATGGTTTCATATTTCATCTGCATTTGTATTCTGGCAGCGTGGTAAAAATGTTGTTTTGTAAGCATTAATATTCCTCCTCTGCTCTCTCGTCTCTACCTAACTTGTTTATTTCCCTCTGTTGATTAGCTCCCCCCCTCCACCCCTCAAACCCTCTCCTCACTTAATTTGATTGTAATCACACTCTCTATAATAGTGTTGTACTATTAATACAGCGTGTTTTGTTTGGGTAAATGCTTCTTCCCTCTAGACTTCAGATGTTTCTTAGCTTTTATGCAATTATGACTAATCTCCTTTTTCTGCCCTCTGTGTGTGTGTGTAGGATCGCAAGCTGTCCAAGTCGGAGCGTCAGCGATTTAAAGAGGAGGCCGGGATGTTGAAGGGTCTCCAGCATCCTAACATTGTCCGCTTCTACGACTCCTGGGAGGGACCGTGTAAAGGAAAGAAATGTATTGTTCTGGTCACGGAGCTCATGACATCTGGCACTCTTAAAACGTGAGTACTTTGGACAGAAAATCCATTTTATGATGTTATTTAGTGACCTTGGGGGGGAAAACAGTATAAAAGGTGTAGTGTCTGTTCTGTAGTTTTTTCAACTACTACTTCAGCTACTCTGTGTGATTTGAACACACAGATCAGATGACTAAACAGGAAGCTGTAGGTGTTACTGGAGGGTGTGAAACACAAAAGACACTAATATAAGTGACACTAAAATAGGTTTGGCTGGCTAATAAAAGATGCTGTCAATCGATTCAAGACGAGAAAACAAAGACTCATATTTGCATTATTTAGTCACATGCAACACTGTTTGCAGGGAATATGCACAAATACGTAGACACTAGGGCTGAAACGATTCCTCGAGTTATTCGAGTAATTCGATTACTAAAATGCGTCGAGGCAAAATTCTCTGACTCGATGCTTCGTTTAAGCCACTTCCGCTTTTGATGCCTACATGTCCGCGCAAAGTGC
>CAFUXE010000569.1:65957-85756 GCA_903364295.1 Serranus cabrilla | reverse complement strand
CACACACACACACACACAGGCAGATGAGAGCTGTCTCCCTCCTTTCCTCGTGGGACTGAGTCCAGCTTTGTGGAGGCTGACAGTGATGGTTAATGGACCAGAGGAATTTACTAGAAATCTCTCTTTCTCTTTATCTCTCTATCCTCCTCTAGTGCCTCCATTATTGCTCGCTTCTCTCTGCATCTGTCTGTCTGATCACATCTTTTATTTCAGCTTTATTGGAAGCAGAAAATTATTCTTTATTGCAGAAGCATCAGTGCAAATCAGAAATGTGGCCACATGTGTGGTTAATTAATTAGATTAAATGTTTGCAAAAACATTAGTTTTAAAGTAAGGTAGGATTGCCATCATTATAACTAAATATTTGTCTGGTAATTGGACACAATTGCAGTGCTTTTTACAGCTTTTGGATGAGTGCAATATCCCCCTTCATGAAAACAGGTGCTCCTGTTACTTCTGGTGAATTAAAATTAAATGGTAACTTTAAAAACCTGCGGGCAGCAATTTCCTTTTAATGTGTGTGCCCAAAATAAAAACTGATGTGTTCCATTTTCTATTTCCATTACATTATTTTGGATAATTATAGCCAGACAAAGGCTGCAAGAGCAGCTGTCGTGACAGTATTCCTAATAGTATTGCTGTCTTTGTCTTGAAATATCGTACTTTCTTAGGTTTTGTTGTATTAAATCTTATGTGCTTTAATATCTATTCAGTTATAGTTTAGATTTACAGTTCAGTAATGCAGTTAAAGACAAGATAGAGATATTTGTATGTCCATTGGATTCATGTGACTTGCCCTTAGTTTTGTATAAGGACAGCACATGAGAAATGTGTTTGAAAGAAACTATACGTATTAAAAATATTTGCACCATCTTAACTTAAAACACCCATAAAACACAATGCAACCGACATCAATACATTTAGCTGCAAGTAACACTGTGCCTAGACAAAATCAAGCTCATTTGCAAAGCATTTGCAGAACACACACATCAGGAGAAGTGTGAGGTGTTCTACATAAAACTTGGATTCTAATCATTAAAAAATAATATACAGTTTGTTTCATTAGACGGCAGTACATAAAATACTTTAAATAATCAATGAAAAAATAAAAACAAATGTGAAACAGTGAAGCCTTTTGTAAGAAAACAAAAAAAGTAATTTAAAAAGTGTTAATTGAAAAATGTGAACCATTTTCTCGGCCCCCCTGGCAGAGTGCCACAGACCCCTGTGGGTTTCCTGACCCCAACTTTGAGATTCACAGCAGTAATGGAATCGATCAAATCCTTTCGGTGTCCATCCTTTCTGTCTGTCCTGCAAATTCAAAATGAAGGGATTTGGATTAAGATTGCCTCTAAGAGAAAAGAAACAAGTCCTCTGTCTTCTGTCATTTCTCCGAATCTTTTAATTGAATTCAGCTTCAGCTCAGAATAGATTCTGACAGTATATTTCAATCCATAAATCGGTCTGAAAATTGAAATCACACCACCAACCAATTATCGTGTGACCTCAGCCTCTGGGTTAACAACTCTGTTTGTGTGTATGTGTCCGAGTTATAATTTAATAGCAATAATCTCATACAACGAACACGAGAGGACATTATGTCTCTCAGATCGTTTTGTTCAGTCGGCTGGACATTGAGTCAAACAACCAACTCCATTTGTCTGCATTTGTTATTGTCACACACAACACACACATACAGAGGCAACCTTGTGACAACCCCAGGGTGTCCCGGTCACCTGCTTCCTTTCATTTCGCTGCTTAATCCATCCTCAGAGTTTTCCACCCTCCGTTTCTCTCAGAGTCGGAGCCCTCAGTTAACCCTTATATGTTCGTTTTTTTTTTTGAGGATTACTTGATGGTTTTACATCTTTAGGCCTTAAAAATAATTTTTAAGTAAAGAAAATGGGAGAAACACTTGAAACCTTTTGATGTCAGGTACTTTCCTGATATTAAATTATGAGAGCACTTACCACCACTGACGCTTTTTCTGATTGGAGATGTGTTCGATCGTGTTGGAAAGAAATTACACATTCTTGCACCTAGTTTATCTTATTAAACAAACAAACAAACAAACAAACAAACAAACCCCTCTTAGTCTTTCCACTTTTCCAACAAAAATCAACTCTGGTTTGGAAGAATTGAATCCTTAACTAACTGAGTCCGAGGCTTTCCTCTCTGCCGTGCCTCGGATGCCAGCTGATTAGCGCTACAGCTGCTTTCTGTCATTTTTTTTGACGTGGTCCATTAAATTTGCAATAAAAAGTAACAAAAATCACCCCAAAAAATTTTGTCCATGTTTGCTGGCTCATCCTTAACACCAGGATTAAACCAGTAATGCTCACATTAGTCATTTTAGTTTAAATTGTCCTGTAAGTCGCCTTGTTTCGTAGCTAAACTGCTGAGAGACTGACCTCTGGTGGCAGCTGGTGTACTACACATAAACCATAATTATTGACGGTATTGAATATTAGTCTGTCAGGCTTTGTAAATACCTAGGTATACCATAATGTAGGATAAGTAATAAGTAGAAGTAGAGATACGTAGATCTCAAAGAACATTTCTTCTTCTTTTTCCTCAACTCTTTTTCTCCCAGATAAATATTTAGTTCTTTCAATTTTCTCAGTATCATAATGTACACCCATAATTCTTTTTAACAGCACTGGGGGCTGTGGGGATGTACTTACAACACGTTCACATATAATGTTGTTGCCGTACGTCTTCTCCTTCTGGAACATTCCTGACCTCCAATCAGCCTTGTTAAACAGAAGTCTTGCTTTCTCTCCTTCATCCTCCCTTCTTCTGTCGGACTTAATTCCATTACTTCCTCCATCAGTCCTAACTTTGTTTGGCCCTGGAATCACGCGTGAATGTGTGTGAGAGAGAGAGAGAGACAGACAGAGAAAGAGAGAGAGAGAGAGAGAGAAAGATGGGGGGGTTGTTACGTAATGGTGAACTGTGGGGGGGTTTGCAGGAGAGAAACAGGCCAAGAAAGTAAAGAAACAAAGCAGGAAGGGAAGACAGAGCTGAAGGACAGGAGCAGAGGTAGGTGGTCATTAGCTGGCACGAACAGGTTGAGATAAACAGTCAGTGAGTCTCTGTGTCTGTGTGACAAGCAGTCCGTTAGTCCACGAGTTCAGACTGAGAAATACGTCCCAAGACGTCTGTCAGTCACACAGGTCTGTAGTCTACTTCTCTCAGTACTTTTTAGGTAAGTTTCCTCGCTTTTATTTGACAAATTTTAAACCTGTCCAACTGTACGTCACTCATTCTAACTTTTTATTCCTTTAAAAAAAAAGATGTTTTGCTTCCACTCTGCGCTCATCTTTGTATTTGTGTGCTTTTAGCTGCAGGTAGGAGATTTTAAAAGAACAGAATAAGCAAATGCTTATTTGTTTGTTGACAGATGGACAGACTGTGGTTTTCTCTCTGGGATGTCTTTTTTTTTTTTGCTACCTTTTTATTTATTCAGGATTTAGCCTCAGCTCCCCTCTTGCTTGACTTTTCTTTAGTCTTTTTGAAACAATGCGTTGGTCATTAAGATGCCTTCTGCTGAGCTGTGTCGCTGAATTTCTCTTCACTGTTCGGCGTCTTGAGTCGTGTACCAAAAGAATCTGCTGGGCCTTTAGAGGTTCCTTGTTCTTACTTACTTTTAAGTGATAAAAAAGTTTATTCAGCACTAAAATCCTGCTGCATCATAAGTTGTACCTTATTTTGACTTATAGCTTCTTTCTTTCTTTCTTTTTCTTTCTCTTGAATTGCCTTTTCCTAATATCCATCAAAAGTGCCCTTTCTCTCTGCCAAACTTGAGAATGAGTCCCTGCTGATGCCTTTTATTAGTGTTATCCATCAGAATGGGCTCTAGTTTTCTTAATTGGCTCTGAGCAGCATTCATTATGTATTCCTGTGAGGATATCTGGGTTTTTATGGGAGTTAACCCTCGGTAGTCTCTCTCACAGCAGGACCTCTGTCTGTCAAATGTTTAACCTTCATGCTGCACTGTTACGTCAAAGTGCTCCATTTACATGGCTCATCGGGTTGGATTACAGATAATCATGTGGTATTTCATAGGAATTTGGCAGTTGAGTCTCTCCAGTTTGGTTCTTTTTTCAGACTGTTTATTTAACTTATCCGTCCTGTTGTGTGTTTTCCACTTCTGAAGATTCAGAATTTTTTTTTGCAATGCATACAGAGGCAAAACAAAAACGGCAAACAAGCATAAATCTCTTTTCTGGAACAAAATGAAAGTGGATTATCGTGAGAGATTCAGAGAGTGAATGTATGGCACATATGCAGTGAACTGACGGCACAGTGTGTTTGTGTGTGTGTGTGAAGAAATGGCAGAAATGGTTTTCGTTCTTCCCCAAAGCAGGAATATCTCCCCTCTCTGTGTGTGATCGACTCCTTGTCTTTCTTTAAAGGTTTCTCGTCTTCATTGCTCCTCTTTTTGTGTGTGTGCAGGGAGTGAAGCCTGGCAGTTTTGACAAGGTAGCCATTCCTGAGGTGAAGGAAATTATAGAGGGCTGCATCAGAACGAACAAGGATGAGAGGTGAGACACACACACACACACACAGATACATCAAAGCCAAACCCGGCATTGTTGACCTGAGATCTTATAGACTCTCTATATCATATCATGTCCTATCATATCACAAAAACATTGTTTCAGTTTAGTGTTCATAATACAAGTTAGTAAGACCTGGAAAGAAGGTGCAGATATTAGACAGTGGGGGAAAAAATTCAAATAAGTAGATGTGAATAAAAAAAGCTAAGGAAATTGTGCAGCCAAACAGGAGACCAACTATATCTTAACACTTATGCTATGGGAAGGAGTTTAAGTTTGCCTATGTCAGATAGAAATGGCTTCCTTACATAATATAATCTGTCAGTTACATCTCAAAGGGTATACTTTATTTTTTCTAGGTGGAAAAATTGCTGTATCGTTAATTATGACTCAATATCTCACGGTGGGGCCACTTGCTTCCTTTTTTTATTACAGAATTATGCTGTAATTAGGAATTAGTCTTTCTTCCTAGTTTCTTGGACTAAGATTTGTCCTCCTGAACAGCACTAATAAATAGCATCTATCTCTGTTTCAAAAACAGAAGTTCAATAAGGGGACAGTCTTTGGTCAAGTCCAGAATGCGTGTCACCTGGTAATGTTTGGCAACAAAATCACCCTCTCTTCTAATCCTGCTCTGATTCACAGCTTCTTGGTCTGAAATAAGAGGTCCACTGTGCTCTTTGTGCCCATGCTGTGGGTCTGCGAAAACATCCAGCGTACCCTCCTGTCGACTGCTTTACAAACTAAACCAAACTGAACTTTCTCCCCTCTCCTGCACACACAGAATTACTTGGTCTCTTGGTGAAGAATAGTCATATGATTGGCAGACTGTCACCCAGTTTGTCACAGTGTGAAATATATGTGGAAGACCTTCCCCAGACGAATGCTGTCAACATGTTGTGTTTCCCAACAGATAAATGAAATACCATGCCCAGTCTATTAGCTTATTATCTAGAGAGCAGCTCACAAGGCAACAAACTGGCCCAAGAAGTAAAAACTCAGCTCTATATCTATTTGTTTTTCTCCTGTTCCTCCAGGTATGCCATAAAGATCCTGTTGAACCATGCGTTCTTCCAGGAGGACACAGGGGTCAGGGTTGAACTGGCAGAGGAGGATGATGGGGAAATGATTGCAATCAAACTCTGGCTCAGGATAGAAGACGTCAAGAAGCTCAAAGGCAAGAAATAATTGTAATTTTATGAAAGAAATTACCCACATTAAGACATTACAGATGTAGCCAGATGTGTTTTTTAGCTGCTGAAAAAAAACAGCAGTTTTTGTATAAATAACCAACAATTTATCTGCTGACTTTATCATAGACACATAGTTCATCTCACAAAGCACACTGTTACATGTACATGTACTACAACATGTATCGATATCAGACGTTTTTACTCCCCAATATCAGTATTTGCATTGGCCCCAACAGTCCAGTATTGTTCACGTTCTTATTTACACCTTCAATTGTAATTTCTCCCACGAAAACAACAAGGCAGCTGCCTGACCTGCCATTTATTTACTCGTTTGCAGGCAAATACAAAGACAACGAAGCCATCGAGTTCTCCTTTGACCTGAACAAGGACGTCCCTGAAGATGTGGCCCAGGAAATGGTATGTACTATGAGGGGAAGTACCTGAAGAAAGGATGGACAGATGGTACGAGTAGTGGAAGAAAGTCATGGACTTAGAATAGACAGAAGGGAAGGATATTGGAGGAAAAGGACTTTTTGGTAAGGAGAGATGGACAGCAAGGGGTTGATGAGTGTAATAAAATATGTTTTTGGGCCTGTTTGTTGAAAAGAGGATTTCTCCGAACTCCCCAGGTTGAGTCTGGCTACGTTGCCGAGGCTGACCATAAGACCATGGCCAAGGCTATCAAGGACCGCGTGTCTCTGATCCGGCGGAAGAGAGAGCAGAGGCAGCTGGTACGAGAGGAACAGGAGAAGAGAAAACAGGAGACTGAGCAACTTCAGCTGCAGCAGCAACAACAACAACAACAACAACAACAACAGCAGCAGCAGCAGCAGCAGCAGCAACAACATCAACAGCAACAACAGCAGCAACAACAGCAGCAACATCAACAAGAGACGCACAAACCTTTACACACACAGGTTTGTTAAAAAGAAAGCTAGCTCGCATATTTTTTTATTTGGTATTCAGTTGTTTGTACATCAATGTGTACCTTTGTAACATTAGTTGAATAAGAAGTAAAAAAAAAGGATTTGTTGAATATCTTGTGATATTAGACTGAAATCCATCCAAAGAATGGCACTGTTCGTTCAAAACTAAAATAGTCTTATTTCCATTCACAAACTTTATGCACATTTTGAAAAGCCGCATAAGAAAAGCTTGATGGTAACACCAAAATTTAATAAAGCCTTCGAAAATGAGCTTAAAGTTTTTTTTTTTGTCTTTTTGGATTAGATGAAGCTTTTTACGAATAAGTTCTGACGTAGCGAACATTAAACTCACATTGCTGATCAGCTGTTTCCGCTCTGGCGGTCAAGTCGAGCTGACATGAAAGAACAATTAGAAGTTGCCCAATTGAATCCAATTCATTGATTCATTGATCTCATCGGTTGGTTGGTAAAAGACAGACAGGTGGTTCATCCAATCACCTGCCAGGTATTTTATGTCTGCCTTTTTACCAAACAGTTTTCAATGACTTCTTTTCAGACGGTTCTGTGAAATTAACCATCTGGCACGTCAGGTTATTTCAAATGTACATTCAGTGCAGTTTCCATCTGGCAGCCAGAGTCCACATGTTCCTTTTTCCAATAGTAGAATTGTGTTTTTGGATGTGGACCATGTGGGCTCATGTCCAGTGGGAGCACAGACGAACGTGAGGTTTTTCTGTCCTGTGAAATGTTCTTAACTCTGACCCTGGCTTGTGTTTGCTTGTCTGCAGGCAGAGGCAGAGGAGACAGAAGTGGAGCAGCAGCAGCTTCACTATCAGCAGGCCGGCATCTCACACACTTGTAAGACAAACTGCAAATAGCAGACATGCTGTCGGGCACGGCGTCATCATGTCCTGCACAGATCTTACATCTGATCTAGACATTTCCATGGCATGCTTATGTATGATTCATTAGAAACCCATCCATGTTTCATCTTTATGTATTAAACATCTGTGATGTATGATTTAACATTATCATGACGTATTAGTTATATAAGTATACACTAACATTGTTCCAGCACATCCATCTCTAAAAGCTTGTGTCCATCTAACAAAACATTCATCATGAGCCAAGAGGGTTATTCCAGTATCATATTGTCAAGGTCTTCCTGTAAGGAGCAGCCTTTGTTGAGTTACTTGTAAGTGTGGCACACAATTTACAGCCATCCTATTGTAGAGTTTAAAAAAAAAAACACACTGGGGCTGACCATTAATTCTTCCTTCCTTTGATTGTATGCCACTGAAGTTGTTCATGCATTGTTGTGCTTTTTATAAACCACTTGTGCTCTCCTGTGACCAAGGCTTTTTATTTACCAGCAAAAATACTTATATAATGGAGTGAAAATGATTGTATATGCAGGTAAAAAAAACTCCTTTGTAAATCATGACTTGATTTACAGCTTCTGGTTAGTCACTAATCTAAAATTGGATATTTAAAAAAAAGTTGACCCTCGTGATGTTCTAACACTCTCTCTTTCTGTCTCCGTCAGCTGAAGGAGGTCTGGACAGCGGCCAGGGTTCTTCGGTTTTCTCCTCAGACTCCCCCCACCTGGGTCAGCTGGCCATGTCTTACAGCTGCCCCCCCTCCTCCCACCCCCCTTCCCAGCCCCAAACCCCCTACCCCTCCACCCCCTCCGCCAACCCGCAGCAGCACCCAGGCTACGCCCAGCCGCCGCAGCCCATGGTGAGTGCTGACGTCACCTAAGTCATACATGACACACGTGTTCCTGCACTCAGCACATCTGTGAGCGCCCTGATTCACATTTGTGCTGAAAATGACGGTTTGAGTTGAAGTGAGCCCTGCATTGTGTTTTGAAGTGGGAGTGAGTAGGAATGAAGTTTGCAGTGTTCGTGAGTAGAATGGGAATCGGGGTTATTTGTTGAGCTAAATACACAAGAGCATGCTGTTGATGGGTTTTTATTTGAAGAGGATCACCTCTAACCTGAAGAAGAGAAGTGCAAGAAGGTATTTGATTTCCTCTCGTCTCTTGAGGCTTTAACTTGCAGAGAGGAAACACACCACACAATATGAAAGACCCTCAGACAAATGTAAAGATGAAGCCTTGTGATGAAAAAGAGATCTTGTAAGACATTATAATGAAAAACTTTCTTGAAATAATGACATAGTATCTCAAAATAATGAGAAAGTTTCTCAAAATAATGAGAAACGTGTGAAATAATCATGCAGTATTGCAAAATAATGAGAAACGTGTGAAATAATCATGCAGTATTGCAAAATAATGAGAAACATTCTCAAGATAATGAAAAACATTCTCAAAATAACGTTCTTAAAATTATTATGTAGCATCGCAGAATATTGGGAAACTTTCTCCAATTAATTAATATTTGAAAAATTTGAAAATAATAATAAATCCGTTCAAAGTAACCAGAAACATAAAAAAAATCAGAACATTTTCAAAATAATGAGAAACATCAAAACAATGACTGAATATCTCAAAAATAATGAGAATCTTTGTCAAAATAACCAGAACCTTTCACAGAAAAATTCAAAACTTGCTCAAAATAATAAGGAACTTTGAGTTTCTCATAATGACGTAGTATCTCATAATAATATGAGGCTTTCTCAAATTAATGATTTAGTATCTTAAAAAATTATTCTGAACCTTTTGAAATGAATAGCTTTGTATCTCTTTGTAAAAAAAATGCTTGAGACTGTTTTTATTAAGAAGAGGGGATCCCTGCAGAAAAAAACACTGACTTGGTTTGTTTTTTTCTTCACATTGGAAGAAAAGGTTTTCATACTAGTCAGTTAATTACACATTCTGATATTTATTCAGTTTGTCAGTCAGCTAAAGTGGTCCGTCTAGTAGTCAATGAACCACTTAGTTTCATAGTCCGCCAGCTAACATTCATTTTGTGATGTTTTTCATCTTGGAAGTCTGTCCGTCACTCTCTTAAACATCCCTCTCTCCTCCCTCTGTCACCTCTTTCTCTCAATCCTCCTCATTCTGAACGTTACCGTCCATATTTCTTTGTAATGCTTTCTCATCTGTTGTTTATTCAGTTACTATTCTTTTTGTTATGTTGTATATTTCCTTGTTTTAATATTTTGAAACATGTTTCATACATTGATAGTTGGGCAAATTTCCTCGGAAACACATCAAAACATGCTTTTCTCTGCTCATGCAGGAGCGTCGTATTTAAGAAATAATGATGTGTAATGAAGTGGGAGAAAATGCCACAGTGTAAAATGACCCTTGATATTATTTATGTTATTTTAATCAGGGAGTGATGCAGTTATGCACGTAGTAGTATTTTTGAGGGATTTTACAAAATTTGAAGACTTTGAGGAGATAACTGTCCTTAACTATGGCCTCATAATGCACATTTTAGTGATGTAGTTGTAAATGAAAATGCACACGTCATTGTTTATTCACTTTGCATTATAGAATCCACAGTGAGTTCAAACTTCCTTACTAAGAACTAAATGTGCTGAGAAATGTGTGCAGTTCTCCTGAACAGCTGACCTTTAGCATGTTCAGTAATTAAATCAGGAAATAGAAGTATGTCACTTGTTTTGGGAATGTATGCTGAGCGTCTGGCTGTTTTACCCTTTATCAGATGACTCCTTGCTCAAGTGCAGCTTTATAAGCAGTATAGTACTATCTTCTTATTTAATTTCCCATAATAGACTTTTCCATCTGGTGACCTTTCGCCTCCCAATATCTGACTTGCAGTTTGTCAGCACTTCCACTGACTGATACTGTTTAACTGGATGATCATCCAGTCTGTTGGCTGATTGACCAGATAATGTGATGATGGTTTAGGTTTATTTTTAGGACATTTCTTAAAAGGTTTGTTCCCTCATTAAAGGTCATTTCTGAGTAAACAAGCTGACTCGGTTGATCAGATTTAGTAACTGCTTAACTGAATATACTGAGTAACAATTATCTCCTTTTATGTTGGGTTTATTTACTTTTTTATGTATGTTTTTATTTAATCAGTTTTTCTTTGTCATTGTTTTATTTTCTTTTGTGTTTCATTTGTCTTTTCTGGATTTTCTTCCAGAAATTAATTTATATTTCTTTGTATTGTTTAGCTGTTTGTGTTATTATACTTTCTTGATACAGAACATGTAAAGGTTTTGCTAAAAATGTGTTGTGAAATGGTTCATGCAGTATGCAATAGTCTTCTCTTTACAGATTGAGTTTTTTATTGAAATAATCCTTTAATAATTTAGAAGCTTTTTTTTTTCAACGAAATTGAAACCCATGCTGATTTAATATCAATTTTCATGTTTACTTTTTTTCATCATACAGTTGATTTTGTTTACATATTCTTCACATATTTTAAAGTTTTCATACTTGTGTTTTTTGGTTGTGTTTTACAATAATTTTACTGCTATTTTCTGTCCTTTTTTTGTGTGTTTTAATTTCCTTATGTTTGTTTTCCCACCCACTCCTCTCATCCCCTCCCCGGCCTCCAGCCTGCGTTGCGCCGTCGTCGAAGTCGTAGCATGTCTGTTTGCGTCCCTCCCTCCTCCTACTCCTTTTCCCATGCTCCTCTGCCCCTGACCGTCCCTCCAAAGCAGCCCTCCACCCCTCCTCCAGACCTGTCCTCCTCATCCTCCTACACCACCGCCTCCCCCTGCATGCCTCTCGCATCTGAGAGGGACACATTCGCCGGGCGCCTCTCCAAGGCCCTGGAGACGGTCCTACCCCTTCACTCTGCCTCCTCTGTGCCCAGGGCCAGGCAGCGGAGGGCCAGCCTACCTGCCCTGTTCTCCACCCCCGTAGGTTCACGAGTCTGAATCCCCAGAGGCCACAGTGGTGGTGGGAGAGGAGGGGAGAGAGAAAGAGGAGGGAGACGGGTCACACTGCAGTCTGAAAGTAGATGAAAGTGTTAAAGCATGGTAGAGGAGTGTGCAGCACACACCACACTACACATGCACGTACAGTTCACGGTTGTAAAAATGTCTGCAGTTTCTTTTAATTTATGCTACAAAACCACTGACCTAGGTTTAGGGCAAAACACTTCCAGGTTAGGCATTTCAAAAGAAAGATTAAACAGGAAATAAATGTACGTAAATGCCAGCAGTGAAGTAGTTACGTAAAAAACATGATTTTAGTTACGTTACAATACGCTTACTTTTGTTTTCACACGGGACGTGAACCCCGTTCTCCTTGGTGAAAGTCCTCCAGTTGTTTGAATCAGTGATTAGTTGTTGCTACTTGGTAACGCAGTGAATGAAAGGATTGTTTATGAAGCAGCTTGTATCATTATGCCTGTACAAACAGCCAAATGAGAAATGCATAAACAACCACATAAATCAGAAAATTTAATTTATCTGCTAAGTGAATCTAAAATTCAAGATTAGATGCACGTTTGAAACAAATCTTGAACTAGTTTAGCACCACTGCAGCCTTCTCATCCTCCGTAAATCTTGATATACGCTCAGTATCTGTCCTCTACATAGTATCATATTTTAAAAAAAATAATCCACAGTATTATGTGAGCTAAGCCAACTTTGCAGTTTTAAAAGCATATTGGCATTTTAAGTAGAAACTTTATCTTAAGAGAGTAAATACATAAGACCTCAGTGTTTATTCAAACTTAGTTTACTTTCAGACGCTGCTGTGAGTCAGTTATTCTACCGAGCTGCCTCTCTTTAATCTCTCTCTCTCCCTCTGTTAGACCACCATGTGTTCTTGTTAAATACAGATTGACTGGCTTTACCTTTACCTTTACTCTGTGATACAAATGCCTAATATCATGCGCATCTACCATCAGGAAAACTGCTCATTTGACAGCCACAAATTATTATAGTAGTCATTTTCAAATACAGCAAGTTGGCATCAGAAATGTGCTATATTATGTTGATAGATAGTTGAGAATGAGTGTAATAGCATTATAGAGTAGATTTATGTGGCAACATTTTTACTAGCTACCTGAGCCTTCTTGTTGAAGGCATTTTTGGGCATTTTGTGCCCTTGTAAGTCAGCTGACAGTAGAGAGACGAAAGGAAATGAGACGAGAGAAAGATGGCCGATGTTACGCAGCTAAGGTTGCAGAAGGATGCCTCCTTTGTTTAGATGTGTTTTGCAGATAGTCAGTTGTAGCTATTTAGTTAGAAGATCAGTGAATCAGTTTTCCTGAGTGTGGATGCATCAGGATATTACGGAGCTTTGAGCCAGCATTTGGCCTTTCTTCTCTTCCTTTACACTGTAAACTACACCGCTCCGTATCTCCCTGTGAGATCTCACAGCGTCTCCCACTGTGACTTCCTTGTCTTTGGGTTGTCTGCTTGTCTTTGTGCTGTACCTGTCTGCCTGTTTTACTGCAGCTTTATGTCTTAACAAACCTGTTGACCTCCTCTCATCACTCCTTTTTACAGCTGTTAGTTGTACTCTGTCCTTTCTTAACCACGTAATTTTGTTTCTAGTGTGGGAAGAGAATGTATGCCCTTTACTCTTATGGTATTGTTTTGAAATGATGCTCTTTACTGCACTAATTTCTCCATTTCATGTGGGCCTTTGCTGTGGTTCTCTCTCATTCTCCTGAGTCTCATTCTTAAATCCACTGTATCTCATTATTGTCGCAGCAGCATTCAATGCCGCACCCCTACAGTGGAGGAGGAAACGCAGGAGGAGCGGGAGGGAGCATCCCCCTCCAAACTCTCCCAGACCCCCCTACTATTTTCTTCCCCTCCATCCCCGAGCGCCCCATTTCCTTCTCGCCTCCTCCCACTGGGCCTCCGAAGGCCTACAACACCCAGAGGCGCAAGAGCACGTCCATTCTCGAAGCACATACCCGACACTTCCAGCCTGCCTACACTCGCTATGGGAGCAGCCTGCATCCCTATCCAGGGATGGAGGCGGTTGAGGCCCCCTCTCTCTTCATGGTGAATCCCAGTTTTGCAGCAGCTGCTCAAAGACTCGGTGTGGGGGAGCCGCTGCATCTCCAAGGACAATCTGACCCAAGTTTGTACGCCTATAAAGACATGCGAGCAGAGCATGAGGAAGCAGTGAGGAGACTAAGTCTGAATCAAGCTGCCTTATTGGACCATTATGAAGCGATGGCATACGGAGGATACCCAATGACTGCACACCAGCTTGGCCACTTGAGTTTCCATCAGCAGAGGCAAGCGGCAGCCGCAGCTGCCAGTCTGGGTTATGATCCCGTTCCTCCACCTCAGCCAGGGTTCCTGCACACACACCTCATGCAAAGAATGAGTGCACACAGCCCGATCCCTCTAACCCCCATGAGTGCACCCACTGGTGGCTCCTCCTCATCATCTGACGGATGCTATCCTCCACCACAGCACGCTTCCTCTTCCGCTTTCCCCATCTCTGCACCTGCAGTAATGGCCGAAGCCCCGCCATCGACCGGAAGTGTTTTCGAGTTCCATTTAGCCGCCGCAGCCGCCGCAGCTGCTGCTGGAGACCCGAGCCTCCTGGCATCCAGACTGTACCGGGCCCGAAGGAGCTCCATGGACCTGCCTCTAGAGGACAACACTGGAACCGGATCAGGCGGTTCTGGCACGTACAGCCGCCTCCAGCCGGTGACGGAAGAACTGTACTCGTATATCAGTCCAGAGCTCCCCTTACCTCCAGGAAGTCTTCTTCTCCACCATATAAGTGTAGCCGCAAAAGACAGAAGCCCAGATCCTTCCAGTGACTCTTTGGCCTCCTCTGACGCCGGCGAGTTCCAGTCTCCTCCTCCCCCACCTGTCCCCCCTGCCTTCGACTCCTCAGCTGCTCAGTCCATCCCTCATTCATCCTCCGCTGCGCTCTACGACCCATCCGGAGGAGTGTTCCCCGTAGATCCCCAGGGACACCCACCCTCCATGCAGGGCTTTCTCCCAACCACTCCATCCACTGAGCTCGGGGGAGCATCATCAACCCAGCTGGACCCTCTGATCCAGAGCGCCTGGGCTCGGCATGGAGGGGTGATACCAGCCCAACCCGATATGACATACCATGAGTCACTGCTGGCCATGCAGGCCGCTAACCCCACTCTGGTACTAAGTTTAGACATTAAAGCACCCCTACACCCCTGGGTCAATTACTAGTTGGAATTAGATAAGTTGCTTTTTGAGTAAAAGATCCAGAACCAGCTGTCAATAAATCATAATTTCTAAATTATGGCGTGCTCTTAAGTCTAGTATTAAAGTATAGTAATATTCAATATATCATAGACAATCAACACCACGATACAAAAACCCTGAGATGCAAATAGAAAAAAGTCCAATTTGTTTTCTTTTCTCAGCTACAGATAAGTTTTTCATCTGTAAAATAAAGTTGTTGTTTTTTTAAAAAAAAAAAACAGAAAAATTAAGTTTTACCAAGATAATTTCCAGGTAAATTCCTTTTTTTCACCTGTAGAATAAAACAAAATAAAAGTTGGGAGAAACTCTAAATAGTCCTTTTTAGATCAGACTTAGAAAATGAATTACATGAAATTTTCTCACTTGCCTCTCAGGGCTTCTGTATGTATAACATTGTTAAGGCCGTCATTTAAATCAACTTTTTCACAGTCTTGTGTGGCTCATTTGCCAGTCTGCATTTGTAAAACAACAATTTTTTGTTAAGTGTAAAGTAGGGTGAATCCTTCTATGAAAAGCAGCTGAATTAATTTATGACAGTAATTCGACCCAGAGGCCATTATACCAGTCCCTGTTGAATTCTTCTCGTTTTTTTTTTACCCTTTCAACCCAGGAGCCCCAGCTGGAGCTTTCTTGTCATCATGTAGTCTTTGTTTGTGATTTAATCCCCTCCAGGCATATCAACACTCCAGAGGGAGTCTCATCGTCTGCCTTCAAAATGTCTCACATTATTCATTTCCTGACAGTGTTTGCTTATAGAAATAGAATTTATAGAAAAAATGTTAGTCAAGAGTCAGAGCTACTTCAGTAAGAATTTATAGAAGTTTCCCCAAGTTTTTGGGAGCCAATCTATAAAAGACAAACTCAGTATTGTGAGTTTTGTAATAATTAATTGAAAGCAACATTCAGAAGGTCGTCTTTGAGACAAACTCTGGAGTACAAGCTTTATGAGCAGTCTAAGCCCCCTCCTTTCTGTTTTTATGTTGTGTATTTGATTTATTTGTCAGTAAGTAATATTTTGTCTGTATGTTCATATATGAATGTATATGAGAAATGTGTGTTTGAGAGAGTATACTGTGTGTATGGTATACTTACATTTTTGCTCGTACAAATCCAAAGTCCATTAGGTACCTCGAATGGTGAGCTTTTTATATTTAAACACTTACAAATTTAGCTGTATATTGTAGACACCAGTAGATTGGAGAGTATGTTATGAATCATTGAAGTATGATAAAGGTACGAGACTTTGTTGATTTGTATGGACAAACACACAGAAACATACAACAAAACCAAGGGGGCTTAGACAGACCTTGCAATGTAACCATGCAAATAGACGTTTCTTTTGTATATTTTTTTCTGTTGCTTTGTGTTGTAATTGCTAAAGATCATGACTGTAAGTCAGTTCTTTATTATAGCATATTGTGTTGTCACTTCCTGTCCTGGTTGGAAATCAACTTCCTACACAAGGTTCAAGAGTCACAGTTCAAATACATGAAACCCGTAGAGCGCTGATATTATCAGTGTCACTTTCTTCATCGTTTACGTTTTTTCCACTTATGATCACTGGCTTTTCTTCTCATTTCTTCAGTCTTTGTCTGTTTTTTTCTTTCAAGCCATTCATCTTTAGTTTTCTATCTTTTTATACGTGTTATTAATTAGATCTCTGTGCTGTGAAATTCTTACATTTCTTTTACGTGACTGCCTTTGACGTTAGGTAAAGGTAGGTAGCAGTGTGTCCGGTGCAACGTAAGTTCTCACTGCACTTTGTGAGGGTGGGCGGCTCTCCTGACAGGTAGAAACAGCCTTGTAAGGGTTCAGTCAACAGAATGGACATAGTTGTCTGTATGGTGCTGTGTTATGGAGCTGTAGATTATTGGAAGAATTAAAGCAGATTAGCTCCAGCTCTGTATGGCTCAGTGGTCATTAGAAACATACCAGGATCAAAAAACAATAGTTTAGTTTAATTTGACAGGAAATAGAAAGAAAGCATGCAACAAACCTTTCTTTAAGGGCTATTTTGAAAGTGTTTTTTTTAACCTTAACCACAATGTCAACAATATTAACTCATATTTTATCGTTCGTATAATCTTAGGATAAAACAGATCAAAAGATGACATCTGTGTTAGGATGCTTTAAGGAAAGCAGCGTGTTGTTTCAAGTGTTTGGTGTCAGTATCCCAGCTTCTACTCTGTGCTTCATTGAGTTTTTATCACTACCAATCACTTAGGCTCTGACCTGCATGTAAAATACCCCCTGTACTTACACCCTGCCTAACCCCAGTACTGTGCCTGTACTGTTACACTACAATCCGTGTATATGCATACAGTTGGTATTGGTGTGCATATATCTGTTGCCGTATAGATTGACGTACACGTGTTGTCCGTGCATGCGTGCATACACAAGAAGAAAATCTAGACTAAAAACTGATCACTAGAGAAAACAGAAGTTCCTTGTGTTTGTACTCATGTACGACGTGCCATCTAAAAACTGCAAACATGTTCTGATTATTTCTTGTTTTTCTTTCTCCCTGTTGCCAAACTCTCTTGATTCTCCATCCCAACCCTCCACCCTTTTTATCCCACAACTTCTCCACTCCTCTGTCTGTCTTTCTGTCTGTTTTTCTGTAAATCTGTTCCACAACAGCAGGTGCAGGCTCCCACCCCGCAGCCCAGTCCAGGACCCCCTGTGGTCCCTGCTGCCACCCAGCCAGCTCCTCCTGGAACCTCCCAACAGGTACAAAAACCACTGAAGTCACTGTTTATACATCCAAACTTCCCTTCTCTTCCCATTTCAACCCTTTTCTCCTACTTTTAATAACTCATCCCCTTGATGTCCAAACCCCATAAAGATAGAATACAAAAATAACTCCACCCTATTTTTTGTGCTTATACAGCAATAACTCATATCTCGGCTTTTCTCTCTGAAGTTGTTGCCTTTGCTTCAAGGTAACCACTCCCACAGAGCTGGCACTTTGCCCGCATTAATGCCACAGCCTGACTGCAGAACTGTGTTTGCCCCCAGCACAAACCACCGCCATGAACTAATTGCTGCCCTAAACTGATTTGATTGAGCGTGAAATCGGAGATCAAATGTTTCTTGTCAGAAAAAGAATGAATGCATGAGGTTTCCTTGTTTGACCTAGAAAAACAGCCGTTAGCCCATAATAACATTCATCCTGATGACATAACCACTGCATTCAAAACCTTAATAGTGCATTCACATTTTACAAAATATTACTTAACAACTCATTAGTGAATTCAGTGTACTGGGGATAATATATAACCGGATTTAAAGGTTAAGACAACTACACATGTGTACGATATTTTGTTGAGTTGTGTACTTAGATTATCCCAAATGTTTCCATCCTGGGAGAAATTAACAATTTTTATCATAGTCAAGGTCAAGCAGTCATAAATAAGCTTCTTATCCAGTTGTAAGCAACATTTTTATGATTTAGTCATCGACATTTGGATCTTAAGTTATAAGAAAAATAAGGTGGTCGGTAACTGCCAGCTGAACTGCATTAGAGAAACCCTGATTTTAACATGAAACTACTTTATTCAGGGTTTTTATCGGTTTTAGTCAACAGATCAGTTTGTCTTGGCGAGAAGGAGACCTCTGCAGATAATTCGACTCCTGGTCAAACTCTCCTGAACTGCTGAATCTGAAGTTATCAGAGAAATAAGCAGAGCAAGTGTTAGCTGCAGCTCTGGTCACAGCCACTCTGGGACATCCTGTACAGAGAAAATAGATTATTTTTAATTATTTATTCAGTGTTTTTATCCATTTTAATCACTGGGACCAATACTTTTGGGAGTTGGAGTGCGTGCGTGACTGTGTGTTTTAAACAAAATTTCATTTTCCCAGCTTGCATTTTCCAACTCATTTTGCTTTCTCATAACTGGAGTTTATCCAGTTTATTATAAGCAGGACATCACTCGGAACTGCACAAAAACCTAAAACAGATTTTGATGTGCATTTATTGTTGACATGTATATATATATACAGTCATTTCCTCTCCCATTACTCTGTCTCACACTGTGTTTCTTTCTCCAGGTTGTTTCATCCAGTCACAGTGTTTCATCCCTTCAGAGCCCCACACACACATCTCTGCCACAGGCATCTTCACAGGTATGTCAAGTAACACCTCTAATTGAAATATATATATTATATTTACTTCAACAATACAATACTACATGTTTGTACCTGCTTGTAGATATAGTAATCACGTACACTTCTCACACATGTTTGAAGCTGAAGCCAATTTAATAAATACCAAACCACAAATCTTTATAAATACACCTCAGGGTTAGTTTACCTTACACACTAGTGGTTTGTCATGTTATATATATTCTAGTGCTGATGTGTTCATGCATGGAAATACACCCCAAGACACACAGTCACACTACATGTTATTATTGCATGTTTGAATTGCTTCTTTTTTCACTGTAAACTTCTTCTTCGTCCGCTCTGATTGTTTCTTCTACTTTTCTTTCCGCTCTCTGGCATGCTGCCTGCACTTATCACCGGGTTTGTTTTCACGTGTGTTCAATCATGCCGACTCGTCTTGTCCGTGTGCTTGCATGTGTTCAGTTTTTTGAGCTCAGTCCGTCTCCCAGCATAGAACATCTTTTTCTTCTGTACCAAGCTGCTCAGCTCGCTCTGGTTCAGGTACCATTAGATGTGGTAGTTTATTTGCAGATAGGTCCCTTGTGTGTCGATGTGATTGTGTACCAGTGTGATTTGGTCAGTGAGTCTGTTTGACATCCCTCCTGTTTTTGTGCCTTTTGGATATAGCTCTGTTGTTTGTTAGTAGTTTGTTCCTTTGTTCCACCTACTAATCAGTCAAAAGGTTAGATTGGGAACACATGAGATCAGGATGGTGTTATTTCCTGGATCAGAACCGATAAACAATAAAAGGTGACATTTAAGAGCAGTGGGTATTGAAGAATGAAGTGTCAGCTGCAGGGCCAGAAACAAAAGAAATAGTCTTTTTT
>CAFUXE010000569.1:40749-59208 GCA_903364295.1 Serranus cabrilla | reverse complement strand
CAGACATGTTTACTGCATTATTCGGTCTGGGTACCTGACTATTTTGGTACTGACTGAAATGTGTCTGAAGCACTGAGTATTAAACTATCAAGTGCCAAAAGCTGGCAGTTTTAGAACATTTGTATTTAGGCTTAAGTTCTTGTACTTGTGTCGTACTTGAACACCTAATTTTCTGCCAAAGTTAGAACAGCTTTGGCTCTGAGTTTGTGTTTTTTTCTGGGCTTTTCTACTTTGTTTCAAAGTGTTCAGGGCTCATTTGGGACTTATCGGGATTTTGCAGGTTTTACTGTTTTACTTTTACTTTTTTACTAAAATTAGTGATATTGTGCAAAATCACATTTTCTGTGTCTCCTTTAAAGTTTTGCCCAAAATAAAGTGTTTACTTTCACCAAATCTTGTAAAAATAAATTGCTTGAAAATCAGGTGACAAAAATGTTGTGAAAACATTTTATGTAAAATCAATATCAAAGAAATGTTGCTTGCTTTTTCCCCCCTTTTTTATGATTATACCATTATAACTCCCCTATTTCCAGCCATTATTGTGCTGTTCCCATAGAGTTGCAAGATGAGAAATAAACATTCGTTGATATCTCTCTCAGGTGTGAGGCGTTCACCGAGTCCCAAGGCAAACCGGACGACATCCAGGCTCTGGAGAAGAAGCTGCGCTCTCTCTTCATGGACCTCGGTGGAGGAGTGCCATCCACACAGGGAGACGTCGCAGCTGCTGACCCTGCCTCTGGAGCCGCCGTGGCAGGCACCTCGACCCCGATGGGCCCCTGCTCTACCTCCAGCACATCTGTCACCACACCCAGCTCCAGCCAGCCTGCCAACCCTCCTCAGCCGCCCTCCAGCCTGTCCCTGGGGTCGCCTGCTCCGGTCCAGGGCCCTGGAACACCGATCTCCACCCCTGCACCGATCGGTACGTGGATGAATATGTGTTTCTACATATATGATAGTGTTTGTTAACATGTGTTTTAATAATTTGTTTACTGACTTTATGATTTCAGTTTCTACAGTCATCCCTGCTTCATCCTTTAGCCAGACCACTCCATCCAAAACCCCTTTATCCAGGGTACCGGTGAGTAATCCACTGTAGAAATAATAATAATAATAACTTTGATATCGTTAAAGCACAAATGTTAAATTTGTTTTTAAAAAATCACTGATCATTTTAGGTGTTTCAAGATGTTTCTACTCACTTTACTTACAACTCATCTGGCATGGAAATTTCTTTTAACATCCTCCACAAAAAACACTATTCTTATAACCTCCTTTGCAAATCTTTTTTCTCACTCTGTCTTTCCATCACCTCTCTTTCTCTGGGATTAGGCCAGTTCTCCTCCTTCAGAACTCCTGCCATCCTTCCCTGGACCTTGTCTAATACAGGTGTTTTTTTTTGTTTTGCTCTTGTCAGAAGTTTTTCCCCCAATGCAAAGCAACACTGTTTGCCTACTGATCCTGCTATGCATACGATTACAGTTACAAGCTGTATCTGCTGTGTATGAGTTGTGCTTCTGCTGTGCAAAAAGACATTTCATTTATAGTGCATATTACGCGTTTTAAAGCTTCTAAAAACCATATCAGATAAAACTAGATTAGGGATGTAATGATACCAAAACCGGTAAAATTCTACAATTCTTGAACCCAATTTAATACACAAAAAAAACACAAAACAATCTGGTGTGGTTCAATGTGTCTTCCTTTATTAAAAACATTTAAACATTACAAAAAGCAGCACCGGTTCCTTCAAGTATTGTCAGGAAAAGGATTACAAGAATAATACTTTTGATACATTTACTTCTTCTTTGTCTTCTTATGGCATTCATCAGAAAACTGGAATACTTGTAGTTGTAAACGCTGACGCTGTCAGGTCCAGAATAATTTAATAGTGTAGAAAAACCAAGTAGCATAATGTTTGGCATCGACTTTAAGTATCATCTCCATCATAAACCCATCTTACTTCAAAAGAAAATGACATCTTAAAGCTGAAAACACACCCAGTAAATGACAGTAATAATGTCAAGTAAATGCATAAAACTTTAAAAAGATCCCTACTTTAAATGACGAATAATGAGAGATGATGGGTGGAGAGACGTGGAGACTGGACAGAGAGAGACAGCAGCGGCAGGCTGAGGACCGCGTCCCTCGAGGCGGAGAACACGCTGAACTGACTCTGATTTCCAGACTGTTTTGTTGTGTCTGTGAATGCTGCCGTCTAAAAACAGCACCTCCATGTAACCAGTGAATAGTTATGAAAAATCTGACCTGCCAGCATTCATTTCTCGTCCCTTACGTAACTCTCATGGCCGAGACATGTCCTGTTTGATTAGGATAATCCTGCTGCAGCCGAAGCTCACAATGGATTCAAAATTTAATGATTTATTTTTCAGTTGCAGTTAAAATGTGTAGGAAAAAAATACTGAATTCACCTTACTGGTGACTGTGTGGGCACCTTTTACTATGCAGTGACTCATATCAGAAAAAAAAAATAGAATTATGCTCCAGCAATACTAACCACACTTGTATGCTTTTGCCGATCTGTGCTTGTGTTGCGAATCATTTTCAGTGTGTTATTGCTTTTTTGTGTGTGTGTGTCTAAAAAGCGTACCCATCTTTTTTCAGTCCCAGCAGCCTTTGGAGGACCTGGATGCTCAGTTGAGGAGAGCGCTGAGCCCAGAGACCGTTCCTGTCAGCACACACACACAGGTAAACACACACACGTATTAATCTTTTAACTCATACTGACATCCTATTCTGATTTTTGTAAGACTCTGCTCAGCAGTAAGCAACTTTCCTCTCTCTCCATACTAACTCCAGGCTTCTCACAGCGGCTTACCTTCAGCGGGAACACCAAGTATGTATATAAATAAATATATTAACTAACCTGCCTGTCTCTATATCTGCATTTTATCTGTGTGTCTAATATTTGTTATTTATCTTTCAGTCCCTTTCTCTCTGGAGGAAGCAGCCGGGTCCTCCTCTGGTCCTCCTCCTTCAGGTGGAATAAAACTGGGAAGATTCCAGGTAAGTTTTCTCTCGCACTCTTGACCAGGAATGCTTAATTAGTTTTATTTATTCCCACTGAAAAGTAGTGGATTCACTCTGGGATTCTGTTGTTCTTTGAATGTAAATATGGTCCCATTGAGCCATACATGACGTAAAACATCTTTAGACAAAACTAAACATGGCAGAATCATATGATGGAGCGTATAAAAATACAGTAAAGCCATAAATAAAAAAAAAGATAAAAAAATAACAATGTCAAACAACAGAACTGAGAAAAAATTAAATAAGTAAATGAATAATACAAAAAAAATAAACAAATAGAAATTTATAAATATCGTACCATCACCTACAAAAAAAATACTCAACTCTCACTTCCCTTTCACCCTTCATTCCGAAAAACATCAATGTCAAGCTGTTTAATTAAAAAAAAAAGTGCCAGTGGATGATCCCCCAGACCTCTCTGTTGCGTTGTCCTCACTCCCTTTCTCCTCTAACTGCTCAGGTCTCGTTGGCGGCTGAAGCGCCTCCTGTCAAACCTCCGGCCTGCACGGAGTCTTCCTCCACCACCTCCTCCTCCTCGTCTTCTTCCTCCTCGTCCTCCTCCAGTCTCTCCAGCCCGGAGAACACACTGCACAAGGACTCCTCGTCTCCTCTGAGAGGCAGAGGAGGGAAAGGAGGAGACGTTGTGGACGGACTCCCGCAGCGAGCTCTCGGAGGGTCCCACCACCCCTCCCCCCTGACCTCCCCCTGCCCCTCTCCTAAGCCCACCACGACCATCGGACGCTTCCAGGTATTTCCTGTTTCCTGTTTTTGCTCTACGAGTGGTTTCTTTGCGACATGACACGACTCCTCCTCTTGTTTGTGCCACCTCCCACTCATTCATTCACTCTCTTCCAATATTTCTTTTATGCAGGTTACCACCAACGCAGAGGCCCGTGTTGGTAGATTCTCAGTCAGCCGTGCCCAGGAGCAGAGCCTCGAGTCCAGGCAGACCCCTCCACCCGCTGCCCAGGCTGCCAACGGGCCCAGTCACCCTGTGCAGATTCTGACTCCAGACTCGGCTCACAAAGCCTCGCTGCCGAGCCTCAACAACAACTCCTTCAACAACTCCTACATCAGCAGCGACAACGACTCCGAATTCGAGGATGAAGACTTCAAACGGGAAGTTACCAACCTCAGAGAAAAGTAAGCTGTCTCTCCCTCTGTTCCCAAACATCCCAGAGAAAATAAACTTCATTTGTCCCATCAACACTCTCCTCTTTCACCTCCTCTTTATCGAGTTCAGCTGCTTTGAAGACAACTAGATTTCTCTCTTCTCCTCTTTCTATTTCTGTGCCCCCATAAATAGTACTCTGTGCTCTGCTTCTCTTTTCTCCTCTTCCTCTTTCTGCACCCTCAAAAATGAGGTTAACCACCCACTTTCCTTCATTACTTCTTCCTCCGCTCCTTCCTCTTTTCTTGAAAGGGGATGTTGAGCTCTTCCGAGAACACTTGGCCCCCCTCCTCTCTCCTTGCTTTCTACCCTCATTATTTCTCTTCTTTTGCCCGTCAATATTTTATTCCTCATATTATTTTATTCCTTCTGTCTCCAGGCACATGCGTGAGATTCAGGCGCTGCACTCCCGTCAGAAGGAGGAAATAGACTGTCTCTTCACCAGGCTGGGAAAGGTAACTCACCTTTCTTCCATTATTGCGAACAGTATCAGCAGCACACTGTAAAATATGGGAGAAGCAACCATTCATCCTTTGATCTCCGTGTAGGTTCCTCCAGCCGCAGTGCTCCCTCCAGTTATAGGCCTGAGCGGCAGGAGACGACGACCTACCAAAAGCAAATCCTCCAAATCGTCCAGAACCAGCTCCACACACAGCAGCAAGAGTCCGTTACAGCCAGGTACGCCATGATTAAACATTCATGACAAAGTCGGTTCACCCAAAAATCAAAGAAACATAACTTCTTACTTTATTCTAACTAGTCAATGTGATGTGTCTTTGGCTGCGCAGAGGATTGTGGGTCAGAATAGCCAGAAAAGCATGCTGGCTTGCATACTGCAAAATGTGCCTGGATGCAGTAAGACATGCTGGTATTTTTGGCAAACTGCATTTGACAGAAACAAGCATTGGGACAAACTAGATCTTTTCCTGGCTTCCTGTATAGCATGGTAGTATGTGTGCAGGAAGGGCAGCTATACAAATGATTGTTCCCTTTTACTAGAAAATGAAATCCGATCCACCTGAGCAAATTAAACCAAAAATATCAGCAGATGAAGGTGAGAAAATATGTATTTTTTGTCATTTGGCTGAACTGACCATCACTTCTGAACACTGACTCACCACCAATATTCACTTGAATCCTACACTACAGCCAGGATGGTCAGAAACCTCAACCCTAACGTCACACTGTCTCTGTGTTTATGCATCCATGTGCACATATGTGTGTGTGTTTATCTGCTTGGTTACACGTGCATGTGGGTGGTGCAGGCTCGGAGCTTGAACATTTCTGACTGCTTTCCCCGTCTGTCTCTCTTTCTGTGTGGTTGTGTGTGTGTCTTTGTGAACGTCTTGGGTGACGGGTGTCTTATCTGTCCATTATCTTTATGTGTGTGTGTGTGTGTGTGTGTGTGTGTGTGTGTGTGTGTCTCTGGTCCCTGCGGTGTGTCGTTCCTGCCCTGTCCTTTCCTGCCTATGCCTTGTGCTATCTCCAGGCAGCACTTTATCCGCCCAGAGCGTCCCCACCATGTACCCCGGCCAGCTGGCTCTGTTAGCCCCAGGAGGATTAGCCGATTCGGGCAGCAGTACTCTGCTCCAGCCGCTCAAACCCTCTCCCTCCAGCAACAACCTGTGTTCGGCCTACACCAGCGAGGCGGCGCTCTCTGTGCCCAGCCTGTGCGCTCCCACCCCAGGTAGGCATGCGACTGTGAACGCCCCAGTGTCCAGCAGGCCTCACGAGCTTCCCCACAACACCAGAAACACTTTGCACACACAAATGCATGAAGTTTGTTGGTCCTCACTCCCTCACAACAAGACACATCTTTTTCTGTCTTTCTCGATCTGTCTCTCTCTCTCTGTGTGAAGCAGTGTGATGTCTAACTGACTGTTACATTCTTCCTGTGTATTCCTTCACCTGTGTCTCTCTCTTTCCCTCTCATCTATTTCTGTCTTCCTTTTGTCCTGTCTGTCTCTATTTCGCTGTTTTTTCTCTGTCTTTGTTGCTCTCTTCTCTTCTCATTCTCTCTCTCTTCTTCACCTCTCCCCTTTCTCTTCTTTCCCTTCTTCCTCTCTTCAGGCTGTGTAAAGTTCAGCTGGGGTTCGGAGCGTATGGCCTTCAAGCCTGGCGGCAGGAGGACGCGCTTTCTGAGTACGCCCTGCTTGGCTCTTTGTGTGTAACGCTTTATTTCTTTGCTCTTCTCTTTTAACCCGTCATCCGTACTTACTTTTATTCTCATTTTCTTTACTCGTATATCTGTCAAGTCACGGTCGTCCTGTCTTCCCGTGGGTTTCCCTCTTTGATGGAGGCAGACCCTCTGCTTTAAAAATCGACAGTGTCCTGCAGAAAACTGGCTCCAAAAAAGTCAGCTTTTCATGCAATAGTAGAAAGAGTTATTTTACAGAGGCAGGCTTTTATATTTGCACGACTCAGAGCTTTGTCACTGCAGCAGTTTGGATCCCCGTCCCTCAGCTGCTTATTTGAACACTTAAAACATCCTTATTGTGTATGTCAGTAAATAACATTTTTAGGTACAATAGAAAACAGGAACTTTAGAGATAAGAGCTCACTGCAGGACACAATAAATTAGCATAATGACGAACATAGTCTTTCTTACATCCCAGAGCTTCCGATAGTCATCTTCACTTTTACATTTTCTTCCGCCCACCCCTCAGAATTCCTTCTTTCTTTCTCCTTCTTTTTCTTTCCAGTCATTGACAAACAAGTCATCCCTTAACTTCACATCCAGTGCCAGCCGCGTGCACTTTCAGCTGCAGGGAACAACGGCATCGTCAAATATGAATAACAGCATCATAATTGATAGAAAGGATGCAGCAATGTGTTTCCTGTCTGAAGTAACACTTTAAAAGGCTGTCAACAAGTTGCACTGCCATTTTCATTATAAGCTGTTAGCTTCCTGGAGGCCATGTGGAGTGTGCCGGCCCAGAAAACAAATCAGTATTGAGTTGTACTAAAAGACACTCTGACGGTGTGTTCAGACCAACCGTCTCTTTACTTGAGGGTTTTTTGGCCTATTCACATCACTTCTATTCATATCTTTGCATTGACATTGTATGTAATTGTGCCTTGCAAAACATTTGCTGAGCATTTGGTCTGAACACACCACTAGATCCCATTTTATGTTGTTTGTTTTTTAGGCCTATTTTTTGGCTACCCAAAATTAGCATTAGCATTATATTATTGATGCCCCCTGCTATCCAAGATGACTAGCCAATCTTTGCATTAGATGAACTTTGCTTAACTTCCAAATAAACAACATGGAAACAGACAAAATTCTGTGAATGGAGGCTTAAAATCAGTAGTCCTGCAAACTAATGGTTGACAGTAGCAAAGAAAACAAACTCATGTGATAAAGAAGTAACTTCAAGTTGTGCAATATAACCAGAAATTCTTGCATCAACACAACTTAGTTCCCCGGGAAAGTGAAACAGCAGCTAAAGTGCACATGGATTTTTCCAGTAGCTTCATTGTGTTTACATTTTAGCCATTTAACTAATGCTCCATGTCAGTCCATAATAACTATCCATACAGGCATACTACATACATTTCATCTCTCATCTAAGTTAGAGATGGATGACACAGTTTTGTGTCAGTCTGAGTTTAAAATCCTGACTGCTTCCATTTCTAACCTTTGCCTCTGTGAGAACGAGCAGACTAACAGGGAAAGACAAGTTGACACCTGATGACTTGATTTCTGCCATACAGTTTTGTTTTTAATAGGATTATAATTATATATAATTTACTTTTATTGAACTTAATTAATTGCAGTGACTCATTCGTTTCAGCACAGTTCTGTTCAAATACTGTGCATCAAACTTGATTTATTTGTATTTTTCTGTGATTAAGACATTTTTTTCTCAAATCATATTATATTCATAATATGTAGTGTCGGTTAAATGTTTTGTGCTTGATGAAGAAATGTTTATGAATGCTTCTGAACCCTCTGCAGCTCAAACCCCCTTTTTCTCTCCCTTTGTTACTCCTTTCCCTCACTCCCTGTCCTCACCCCCTCTCTCCCTCACCTGTTCCCTGTCACTGCACAGCCAGGAGGGGAGAGAGACAGACCTGGGTCTTATTGTTCAATACTTGTTCTTGTCCGTAAACAAGTAGCTGGTGTTAAATAATAAATCCATTTAGTTTCACTTCTTAATACATTGCTGTTGAAACCAGAGCTGGTGCAGCGATTCAGAGTTGTGGAAACTTACTTTGAATTCTTATTGTGACCCAGTTCTGGTGGCCCTATGAGCTGTAGAGAGGACACAGAATCATATGAAACACAGGGGTTGGTTACCCAAAAGCGTCTTGAAGCCTCAGTACACAGGCAAGACTTTAAGGCAATGTGCAACGACTTGTATCTTACAAAAAGTTTATATTCCAGTATTAACGGCTCTGTTGTTGCTGCGGTACTTAAAGTTGGTGTCTTCTTGGCCTCGTCTAAAGAAAAGCCTCTTTACTCAGTTGCGCATAAAGATAGCAGCCTCGTGACTTGACACCTGTGGTCAGCCTGTCCCACAGTGCAGAGCATAGACACACCTCATGCCTCTCAATTTTACATTCAAAAAGCTGCACATAAATACTTAAAGGTACTATGTGGAAGTGAACAGCAGTCAGTATCGTGTTTCTTGCACTCTGTAGGCGTGTGGAAGCATACTGGGCATCGGCCTAAACACTGACAAGGCGTCAGTCATATTTCAAATAATGCTACTATTTGTAATGCTCCTATATTTTGTTTTTGTAGCATGATACTAACGAGCTAGCCTTTTGCAAATTACAAGCAAACAAGCGTTGGTTGCTTTGTAATTTTAGTTAATAAATTAAGTAATAACTGTTGGAGTAGTTTGTGGATGTTAGAGGACTCCAGTTCAAAGTAGCATTAGCTAATGTTAGTGCCATTGTTGGTGCTGTAGAGGAAGCGAGGCAAGGATTTTTCTGGCAGAACTATCCCAAATACATGGAAAACAGTCCAAAGGCAACCAAGAAAGTCTGGGAAGGTCTCAGTTTATAATATTTTTTATACAAAGGGGTTAATGAAAGTAAATAGTTTCACATAGTACCTTTAACATCTGCTTCCAAGTGAATTTTCCAGGCTTTTAATCACAGTGCACTGTGTGACAGATGCTGGTCTCAGTGTTCGGATGTTATTGGGCAACTCAACCCCAAAGTGTTGTTGACTGACTGCTTCAGGTTCAAATATTCATACTGGGATGCTTTGTGTTTGGTTGTCGGGTGTTGTGGGCGTGGGTTTAACTCTGACTCTCTCCCAATCCTCCAATCGTTGTCTTCCGGCCGCACAGGGAAGATGGTGAAAAAAGTCTGCCCCTGCAACCAGCTCTGTAGTAATTATCTCTCTTTTTGGTCTTCCCTCCCTCCATCGATCCCCTCTTCCATCCTTGCACTTTCTCTCCCACGCTTCCCTTCTGCTCTCTAACGTCCTTTAAATTTCAACTTTGATCCTCTGCCAGATTTGAGAAAAAGTTCGATTCAGTTATTTCTGCTACTGTGACTCACACAAATGATTTTCCATTTCGACATTTTTGCTAACGAAGGATCAAAGAACAACCAGTTTGAGGACTGATATGACTGACTTGAGCAGCCATCGCAGATTCAAACTGACAGTGCATGCACCTGCAAGCTCACACACACACACACACACACACACACAAACACACCTGAACAGCTGTTCGCCCCTTTGCCTCCTCCTTTTCCTCTCCTCCCTCGTCATGGTTTGTGGTCTTGACTGCATTGCCCAGAATTCCATGCTGCTGCAGTCAGTCATGACTCAGCGTCTCCCCATTCTTATTTTTTCCTCCATTTTATTTAGCATGACATACCAGTTTATGTGTTTCTCATGTCATGTCTGATATGGACAGATCACAATATGATCATTCTTGTAATATATTATACATAATCTGGATGTAAGGTAAAGTGAATGAATAATGATATAGAAACATTTACAAATACATTTGTATTATAGTTATTCATGAATCCTATTAAAATCCTATTAATCCTGGCGTTTTCTTTCACTTGCAATATTAAAAATGTGTATTTGTGAAAAATATACATGCATATTATCAGGGCTGTGACTGGTAGTGAAACTACAGATTTGATTGAAATTAAACCTTTTTTTCTGAAATGTGACAGTATCTGAAACCAGTATATATAGATATTTATCTATATATAGATAGAACCAATAGAGCTGAGATATTTAATAATAATCTCTAAGCTGATTAAGTTTCCTTTTGGCTTGGCAGATAAATAACGTGCAGTCTTGAACTTGCTCTGATTATGGAACTGTTAGGATATAAAAGTTTATGTTGAATTAGTCTTAAAAGAGGCTCCAGCAGCACTTACATGCAGACACACTGGCCAGTTTGCAGTGTGTGCTTTGTTTCTGCAGTGAATTTGATGAGTTTGCTGCTCAGGCTTGCCAAAAAGCACAATAACAGCTGTTACAGAGCTTGAGTGCCATCTAATGGTCAAAAAATAGATAGAAACCGGAGATCAGTGGTACACGAGGCAACTGTGATCAGCAGCAGGCCTGGCTCAGCATCGCTTCTTTGGCATGTTGTGGGTGAATGCTGCAGGGCATGTCAGCTTTAATGGTTGCCCAGTGTACCAGTAACCCAAAGCAATGCGACTCTTGAGAGAACATAATATTTAATATGATATATTGTGACACAAGTTCAGTTTTTGTCATATTTGTTGGCAAAACTTGTTTTAAATGTTGCTCTAGCGTCATAGTTTCCCCATCTGTCATCATTACAACATAACAATATAATGACCATGTCGACATGCTGACCCACCCTAAAACCTCAGTCGTGTCCCGCCTCCGTCACCAGCCGTTTTCATGGCCAAGACAGGAAGTGTATTCTCATCCATTCAGATAACATCAGTGAAGATCTTTTTCTTTAAACAGTATCTAACGTCCTCTTCCTCTCTCTCTCTGTCTGTCTGCCTCCACAGGGACTAACAGCACCAATGCAGTGAGCGGTTCAGGTGGTCTGGGTCAGAGTCAGGGTGGTTCTCAGTCTCTGCCCCCCAACATGTCGGCCCCCCACCAGAGGAAAGGAACCTTCACAGACGACCTCCATAAACTGGTGGACAACTGGGCCCGAGACGCCATGAACCTCTCACAGGTTTACTGCTGTTTTCATCTTACTGCAGAGGTTGTTTTCAAAGAAAATATTCCTTCAGCAGTGACTCATCAGCTGCTGTATTTAGTTTACCGGACAAGAAGAAAGATAGGGGAGTCTAAATGGCAGTTTGCAGAGTAAATAAACTGATGTCTGATGATCTGTTTTCTAAGCTTTTACCAAATCCTGTAACCATTTGGAAGTATGTGTGTGTTTACGGTGACCAAAACCTCAGTTAAAAAGGGAGTGAATATTATTTAGTTTTGAGAGGAATTTCAGTGTAATTGGATGATCAAAGTTTAAGGACAAAGTTAGCTAATGTTTTTCCTCCGAGCCCTGTAAACATCCAGTAGTAGATCTTGTTAGATTAATGGATAAAAGCACACTACATTTTGATAAAACACAAGGGGTTTAAACCCTCCTGCAGTCAGATTTATTGTTGCTTGATGTTTAGAAAATAACAGTTTAGTGTGAATCATTTTTGTGTTGTAATAATGTGAAGGTGAGTAAACTGAACTTAATCTGTTACTTCTTCAGGGGAAGAGGAGTGCCAAACAGCTGCAGCAGGCCCCAGCACAGGGACACAGCTATGAGGTGGGTTTAAAAATACACAACAGGCATCACAGGTGGATTAACCTATTAGGGGGCCCGGGGGCCAAAAGTGGCTTTTGTGCCCCTACAGCTCTTATAACCTCCAACACACCATTAAAGGGATAGTTTGGATTCCTTTGTATGAGACACTTATCCATCCATAGCAGTGGTGGAAAAAGTATTTAGATACTAATACCACCAGTACTAATACCACTCTGTGAAAATACTCCACTACTGCATTCAAAACTTACTTGAGGAAAAGTACAAAAGTATCAGCATCCAAATGTACTTAAAGTACCAAAAGTAAGATTAGTCATTATGCAGAATGGCCCCACTCAGATTTTATATATTCCAAATATATTATTAGATTAGTTGTATTTATGCATTTATGGAAGCAGCATTTTAATATTGAAATGACGGGGCTCATTAAGCTAATTTACTGTTATGAGGATTAATTTATAAAAATGATCTTGTCCCTGAAAAGTAACTAAAGCTAAATGTAGAGGAGTAAAAAGTACAATATTTGCCCCAAAATGTTGTGGGGTAGAATTATAAAGTTACATAAAATGGCACTACTCAAGTTCAAGTACCTCAAAATTGTACAGTACTTAAGTAAATGCAGTTAGCTAGATCCCACCACTCCACAGTCAGTCTATTACACCAGAGACTGTTTTTTTAAGAAGGGTCATTAGAAATAAACCTGCTGTGCTGTACAGTGAAATGGAAATGTGGCAAAGTGTTAACATAAATAAACTTTTCCTCATGTACAATGTCCACCTCTGCAGGTGATCCAGTCAGCCAGTCTGGGCAGGAAGTACTCCGCTCCCAGCCAGCTGTGTCCCAGCAGCATCGGAGGTTCAGCTCACCTCCCCACAAACTCCACCACCGCTACCTCTCTGGCCGCCCGCAAGGGCTCCCTGTGCCACTCCCCCGCCTCCTCCACTCCACCTCAACCCCAGCCTCCCCAGTTCATCCACTACACCCCCACCGCTGCCTATAGCGCACAATGGTCCGGTCCAGCTCACGGCATGTCGACCCCGCACCAGGCCTCAGCACAGCCTGGGCCTCTACTGGTCAGCACCTCCCAGCCCCTGGGCCCCTACCCCACCACGGTCGGTGGGCAGGGCCAGATTCCCGGGCAGGGGCCGCTCCAGGCTTTCCATCTGACCAGCTCGCTCCAGAAATCAGTCAGCAACCCAGGAGGACCCAATCTGAGGACCACGTAGGGCTGGGGGGAGGGCTGGTTTGAATCACGGCCCGGCTGGATTGGACTGGACTGGTGTGGAACAGTGTTACGGGCTCGATCAGCTGGAGAGGATGGAAGACCTGGAGGAGAGTGAGGAGTTTTAAAAGACAGAAGCTGACCTGCTCAAGAGGAAAAAAAGGAGATGGAGAGAAGAAATCAGGAATGCTACGTGGTCACATCCCCACTGTCTGTGAAGCATCTCACTTCCGCATCCACGCATGTGTGTGTGTGTGTGTGTGTGTGTGAGAAGCTGCCACAGACACAAACGCAGCGTCCCTTTCAGCTGTGTTTCTCTGTGGGCTTGTGACAACCAGCCAAATGCTCAAGGATACAGAAAGAGACTCATGAGTGCAATGTTAAAAGGCCAAAGAGGTTTCGACAGGGTGCGGCGTTGTCGTTAATAACTTGTGTATGCGCACTTACGGCTCGGTCACACTTGTTCCATTTCATGCTCTAAATTGAGCGAACGAGTCTTCACAGGGCAGGTCACACACTCGCCCTCGTGAGGCAGCAGCGGGGAGATGTTACATCAGGGTGAGGGGGAGGAATGTGGAGGCCAGCTTTAACAAAACCAACTCTGTGTCCACACAGAACCTCTTAAAATACACCCAACTTTTAGTTCTCAGCTCTCAAAGAAGATTTAAATATTGTTTTCCAAAAGACGTTGGTAATCTATAAAGAGGTTTGGTGGATGCAGAGAGGAGCGAGGCTGGCTCTCACATTAACGTTCTGAGTGTTGATGCACAAGAAGCTCCATCGCTCTGAAATCAAGCACTCGCAGTGTTTCTTTAGACGTTAAAGGCACACTATGCAGGAGGCGACTCTTTGTGTTTAAAACTGTCTCCTCCTCCCCGGTTCAATCTCCATTTGGAACGAGCTTTGTCCGCTCGATTCTTGGCCTCACTATATTTGTGTTTTTCAGCGCTGAGTTCGCTACTTTTGTAGCTTTGTTCCCAAAGAGTGACGCCCAGAAACATCTCAAACAAAAACAAAAAGAAAAAAGAAATTAAAGCAAAGGGCAGGGTTTCTGTAGATACTGATTTTCTTTTGTTGTTTTTTAAAAAAACTCCTGCATAGTAAACCTTTAAAAGGAAGACTGCACACTGCTTTGATATCAGACGGGAGCAGAGTGGAGATATGTTCAGGAAGTGTTTTTCTTCAGTATTCAGAATTTGGAAATATTCCTCATGTCAAAGCACAAAAAAGTTCAAAAACAAATCAATCGCACATTTGAGCGCCTGGAGCCGAGCAGATCTGGATCCTGGTTTAGAGAAGCTACAGTCCAGCACTTGTTGGGGGTTTTGACTTGTCAGCTTGCAGAAATCGTGACTCCTCTGTTACCTTCTGTGTCTTGTTCCTCCCTTGTTCTGACAAACCATTCAAACAGATGGAGAGAGATGGAGGAAAGACAGTGGATGAAGAGGGGGAGAGCGTGGACAGAGTGTATTAAGTAACAACACCTCATCTGTTTCCTGCTCCACCGCTCACTTTAGGAACACGCTGGCTGGAGCAGTGAGCGGACAGGACGGGTGCCTCTGCTCACCGAACGCCTCTTCAGCATCACGACTCCACCTCTTCCTCCATCCCTCTCTCCGCCTCTCTGTTGCCATTTGAAGCAATAACAGCAGAAACCTTTCAGAGGGAAAAAAAAGCCCAAACATGAGAGAACTCAGTGTGAAAAAGTGGCCTTGTTATCCGAATAATATCACAGTCCCTGTACAGTTTGTGTTTATTTTTTAGAATGTCAGCCATGATGATTCCATTTCGTTGTTTTATGTTGGTTTTCGTTGGGTTTTTGTTTTGCTCGCTGCCCCCAGCTAGCAATCTGACACACACACACACACACAATGCATGAGACATTCATATAAACACACACTCACCCGCATACACACACAGTCATGCACAGACTCATGTAAATACACACACACTGTTGGAGGCGTAGCAGTCGTTTAACAGACAGATTCACAGACTAATGCCTCAGTTCTTCGTGTCATCATTAGGTTGGTTTCAACATTTGTGTTGAAATGATTGCAATGTACATTGTTGTCATGATTATTGTTGTTAATGGTTATTATTCTATTTAAAAAGAAACAAAAACGTGTTCTGTCGATGGACCTGTTATACGCGCACATCGCTGTACGATGTGGAAACACTGTGATTATTGTTGTTTATTATTAGCAAATGTTGTTGGACAACATTAGTTTTAGGGTGAAATATGACAAATAAAAAAAAGCAAAAGCATACAGAGAACGGTTTGGGGTCCTTTCACTTTCAATTCACTGCTTTCCGCAAATGGATTCTCATCCGAATGGAAAAATTGAGATCTCCTCTTTTCAATAATCCTCCTCACGTCTCGTTACAGTAACGAGGACGTGATGGAAACAAAATGCCTTACCGACAACCAATCAACCGCAGCTTCGGTTCCTTTTTTGTAACTGATTGAATTGAAAGTCGAAACTGACCTCCCAAGCCCGAAGTCAAACCGGAGTGAACGGCAGGATAGTTGATATTTAGATAATAAAGTAATGCTAGCTATTTTTTTTCTTAATACAGTACTTATATATCAGACACTTTAAATAGCCCTCCTCTTCCCTTTCTCCCCTGGTTTTGTTAGATGAATGTGAATGTATAAACCAATGGTGTCCATTTTAATGTACTTGAAAAAAAAAGTCTGTCTTTTGTTTTTGCTTTCCTTCGCTTCCCCCGACCCTCTTTTAGAGCCTCCGGTGACCGCTGGAGGTACTTACTAGTGCCTTGCATCCTTCCTGTTGCTTGTTTCATTGGGGGGTTGAGGACTCGGGTTAAAGTAAGCACACTCGACAGCATGTGTGGAGAGTTTTGGGTGGGTGTCACTTTGAAGTCGGTGGTGATGATTGAATGGTGTTAGTGGAGCAGGCGTGCAGCAGGCGGGTGGAGATGCAGGAATAATGGCTGCTGCTGGTTTGTGGTTAATTCTCTTGAGTGCGTTTTCACCAAAAAAAGCAAGAATGTTTCCCCACATTAGCTCTTCGAATGGATCCCGACCCTGCTGCCCTTTAAACCGATGAGATCCAAAAAAGGCCGCCATTGTAAGCCAGTGGAAGGCCCGCCAACCAGAAAGATTGGGAGAAAACGTGAAAGTTTATCAGTGCCATTTTTTTTTTCAGGGTTTTAAATGTAGATATTTTTGGGGGGGAAAGGGGCAGGAATATTTTTTCAGTTTTAAGGAGGGAGTTGTTGAAGATTGTATTTGAAGCTTGGACCACTCTTTATCTTAGAGGCACTGGCCCAGTTGCAGCATCAAGTCAGCAGAGGACGCATTTGTACACTGAGAAATAAAGTTACTATCATTTTATTGTTGTTAGAGTAGATTAAGTCTTTAACCAAAGCGTAAATCTAATATTTTTTTACCTACATTCAAAGAGTTTAAAGGAACAGTTCACCCCAAAATAATGAATTTTCTCTTACCTGTAGTGCTGTTTATCAGTCTGGGTTGTCTTCAACTAGATGGATCTTAGCTTGTGTTGCAACATCTCTTTCTCTTTTCTTTCTACCAAACTAAACCACCAACCATGTCACCCTGCAGAGAGAAAAGTAATGTTTACATCTCACATTGTTACAAGTCTCTCATCCATGAGTTGATGCACGCCTTCGTCTGCACGGTGATACAGCTGACAGGTGTAGATTGGTAGAAAGAAAATAGTCCCCATATTAAACTGTTCACAAGGTCTGTGCAGACATGACATGTTGAGTTTTTATAGTGCCATCTTGGCAATCACACCAAAACAACCTAAACTGATATGTAGAACTACAGGTAAGAGGTTAAACAGTTATTTTTTTATTACCAAACAAGCCACCAACAGATTTAAAAGTTCCAGTTGGTGCACTGCAGCTGAGCCACTTCGAATACAGAGATATTGTGTAAAACAACCAAACTTGTTCCATTGAAACCATATAATTCATTCTTGTTCCTTTAGTGTTACTCATTGTTATCCCATTTTTATCCCTCCAGGAAAGCAGTTGGCTATTATTATTTTTTTTAGAATCACACAACTTTTACAAGGCCAGCAGAGCTGCACTGTCCCTTTAACAGATCTGGATGCCTCCTCTCCTGAGAGTTGCTGCTATTGGGCAATAGAAACAAATCTGCAAAAGGTATGAATACAGTCTGTGTTCCCTCTGTATGTTTCTGGGGTTAACACATTCACAGATATTAATATAAAGCATTAGACATATTTAAACATAAGGGCGTCACAGTGGTGTTGGTGAGGTTGAGTGTGAGCACAGTGGTGGTTGTGATTGAACTGGTAGTGATGGTAGTGATGGAAGTGATAGTGATAATGGCCTTTGACACCCTGTCCTCTTTTCTCTTTCATTTGTCCGTGCAAATGAAACATATCTGGTACAAACTTTGACATTCACTCAAACATCTTTTTTTTTTGTTGTTGCTGTTTTTGTTGTTTTTTTGCTGGGAATGGGTGTTCTGGATTCACTTAAAAACATAAAAAGGCTACTTTTGTACAAACGAAACCGCTTTAGCTTGATTTGGGGGGGGATACTTTCTATTTCTCATGAATAATAATGCAACATTTTTACTACTAGGCAAGTTTGGTTGAAGCTGTGAATAATCATTGAGCCACTTTGCTTTAGTTCTGGTTTTCATGACCTGTTAAAAGAAGTCAAACCTTTAATGATGCCACCAACTCAGTGCCATTTGACCTTCTGTCGGTGGAGTGGAAACATCGGAGGTAAAGAATTTTTTTAAAAGTAAATTCAGTGTTTTTTTTTTTGTTTTTTCTTTACTGCTTTTACTCACTGGAGCTGTTTTGGATTTTCACTTTGCAATTGCTCGAGCCTCAGATGATTTCCACAGTAGAAGTTTGATCATATTTTGCTGTGTCTCTGCTACATATTTACTATGAAAGGAATGCCTACTGTGCAGCGGCTACAATGCAATATTTAAAGTTACAGTATGCTATCGAGTTCTGAGGTTACAGTTGGGTTTGACAGTTACGCCCCCTGCTGGAGGACTCTTCCCTGGGCGCAAATATTGTGAAGATTTTTCAGAGTTACGGTGGAGGACTCTTACTGTGAAAGGCTTGAGAGTTATCCAGTGTGGGCACTCTTATTGTGAAGTTTCCTGAAGTTAAAGTGGAAAAGTAGGATTCTTTTTTCTGGTGACACACACACACACACACACACATTGTAGCAACAGGTGTTTTAAACTTGCTCGCATTAGTTTCAGTTTTTACAGTTTTTTGCCTGTTCAGGAATCGCTA
>CAFUXE010000569.1:721-31107 GCA_903364295.1 Serranus cabrilla | reverse complement strand
TCTCTCTCTCTCTCTTTCACTTCCTCCCTCTCTCTCTCTCTGACGCTCGCGCAGAGTCCTGACAGCTCGCGCGGGTCCAGGTCCACTCGGGCTATCGGATCTTTTCAGGTGAACGTGCGCAGACCTCACGCGCTGTTATCTACACCAAAGAGCTGCGAAGGTGACGGACTGTTTACCACCGCTCAGACCTCCGGCTTTCATACAGATATTGGAGGTATTTTTGGCTTTTTTTGCGGAATATAAACACAGAGAGCACTTGTCATTAAAGGGGGCGAGAAAGACTTCTGAAAAAAGTGAGTATACGGTTTAAAAAACCCAGTCTAAACTTTAAAAAAGCTACTGTCCTCTCGTCAGTTCGACAGAAGAAAACATAGCAAAACTTTCAGACGTTAGCATAAAATGGTAGCATATTATTTCCTTAAAGTAAGCTAATAAAAATCTTCAATATTTACGCCATATAGGGTTATAACTTAAGATGAATTTTCTCTCCTACTATGTTAAATGTAATGGCTATCTTCATGCACCATACTCCAGGATTTCAGGGCATTGCATAATATGAATATGCAGTATTGCACACTCCACAGGTAGATAAGTAGCAGACTTGGAGACTTTTATAAGGGCAGGATAGCTCTTAAAAACAAACAGCAATGATTTGTACAGCAGGACCTCCAACTTGTGGTTTGGTTTTGTGCCAGAGGCTGTTAGAGGAGACAAACCTGCTGCAAGACACAGACAACACTTACTTTAACACTTGTCTGGTGCAGGGTGGTAATTTCCCTGTTGCACTGCCAGTCTGCAGAATGCTATTTGTGTGTGAGTGTGTGTGTGTTGAAGCAGATTATGGGTGTTAATTTCCAGCAGTGGAGTCCCTGATATCTACTTACAATGTAAACTGTCTGTTGCTGGGAGAGAGGCGGGTGGAGGAGGAGGAGGAGGCTTTACAGTCATAGAAGTCAGGATTTTAAATGAGTGGGAGCTCGCTGGTTTCATTGCTCATGAAAATCTGGCCAGAGGCTGCATGAGAGACACTCTCAAGCTCCCATAACCACAAGACAGGCAGCTCTAGGAATAAACCCTGGTGCATGTGTGTCATTCAGGCTCAAGACATTTCAAAGTGTGACTGACCAGAGCCACGATGACATCAAGCTGTGGTTATAATATCATTCACTTCTTTTACCATGCACAAACAACACATAGTTTGGAAACTGGTGGCTTTTTGGCTTCAGGTTGAAGGGTCAGGGTTATGGTTTTGCGCACTTATCTATAGTCAGTTTGGTGAAGCAGAGAGGAGTAGGGACACTAAGCTAAGCCATGTACTGTTGTGGATGGAGGCAGCAGCAAAATGTATCTAAGCCACCTTAATTTAGGCTTATATTTAAAAAAACAAAACAAAAAAACAGTAAGTGTGCGCTGTGATCTTGATTTTTTTCTTTTTTGGGTGGCAAAAATATGTTTTGTTGCTGCTTCTGTCCACAGCAGTACGTTGCTAACTGTAGCTTCCATGCCAGAAGTCATTCCTGCGTCTCTAAACTGGAGACATGTTAGCCGCCATCTACTGAAGGTAATACACTGACTGTTGATAAGTACCTGATACAAACGCAATATGTTTCATGCTGTGAGGTCACATACGTTTATGCCAAGAGCACTTTGGTCTTCAAATGTGCTTTACAGAGAAACTGCATTTAAATCTACAGAATAAAAATGAAATAAATATGTAGGATCGAGTAGACTAGGTAATGCATATAACCGTAGCAGCCAGGCAACAGCAGGTCATGGTTTATATTGCATAGCAACAAATACAACCAGGAAGTAAAGCCTAACCCACTGGGGAGTCATTAACCTAGGAGCCAAGCAGACAAACACATTACAGTTCTCATCTAAACAGGCTGTGATTGCCCTGATCGTGACCTTTACTTCAGCAGGGCCCTTATAGAGCACTTAACCCACCTACAGTAGTTTTATTTGAAAATAAAACTGTTTTAACGCTGCAAAGCTTTGAGAGGTGCAGCTTTGCTTTGCATGCATGCTTTGCAACCAAGTGTCCATCTGTAAAGAGATTCATTGACACTTTAATGTTTGCAGATTTTATCGGTGTGATTGCGAGGCTGCAGAGCGAAGAAAATGAAGAAAAAATGTTGTTTTGGTTACCACAGTGATATAGGTCAGGAGGAAGCCGCAGTGTTACCCTGTGTGGCCCCGGACTGCCAACCTGCCTGATATATGTGTCATTCTATCTGTGTGTGTCCGTGTGTGTGTGTGTGTGTGTGAGTAGGGGCATCTGAGTTCGTGGTAGGCTCAAATGTCTGTCTCAACCACTTTACTGTAATTTGATTAGAATACTGGACCTTGTTAGCTAGATAGTGAGTAGAGACACCTGTCTGTCTGTCTGTCTGTCTGTCTGTCTGTTTACTCTATCTGCCTGACTTTGTACTTTTTGCTCCAACAGTGATAGAGGACATTGCAGGTTCTCTTTTTTCATATATGTTTATTATTTAGGGGGCATTTTGTGTCTTTATTTATTATTGACAGTTGATATATATTAACTTGCTGCAAGGTGTAAACATTTTATGCAACTAAGCATCATATTGACGGCTTATAGTTGTGTTCATAGCAAAATCAGACATTGGTTCTCAAGCAGCAAAATTCTCTTAAATTTCTCTTACGTTTTCTCTTAATTTTATTTTATTAATTTTCAGCTCCAGATGTACCAATAATCCTAACCATCCACATCTGAGATCCTAGCCAAAGAAAAAGTCTGTAAGAAGAAGAACTTCACCACCAATAATTATACTTTTAAATATATTTAAAGTTCAAATGATTTTCCAGAGTGTCAGTAAAGGTGTTACAGAACCTTTTTTTAATATAAATATACACAAACAGCACAGTTATAAAACATATACTAATATGTAAATATAATTATCTGCAATTTGAGTAAGTCCTGACTGTAAGACAGTGAGCCTGATACCGAAGCAGCTAAATTAAATTCAGCCATTATTCATTCTTATTGTTTACACCTTTGTTTTTTTCTACTGTGACATGTCACAACATCACCCGGGAAGAAAGCCAACACACTTAGCTTTCAAACTAGAAAATCAACTCAACAAAAGCTCATTACGTTTGTCACGTCAGGTGATTTTGTTTGAAGTCAGATGATGTTCTCTACCGGTAATTACCTCCGCCAAGGAGCTTATGTTTTCCATTCACTTTGTTTTTAGTTTGTCTGTTTATCAGCTGGATCACTGAAAAACTACTGGTTCGATTTTAATGAAACTTGGTGAAAGGGCAAGAAAGAACCCATTTCATTATAAGGCCGATCCAGATCACAGGGTGGATACACAAATTAGTTTTCACTTTAGTTTTGTGAGAAAGCCGTGGTTGGAAGTCTGCGCTCTCTGATTGCCCTTCGAGTTCAACTTATTTCCTTTTTCAGATGCCTATTTGTCGGTGAAGGTTGCAGAGCGGTGGCTAGGTCGCAGCTGTCTGTCAAGGCTAACATGGAGCGAGAGGGCTCGTTAAGGAGGTAAGAACACACACACACACACACACTCGCGCACAAACCAGCCAGCAGGTCTCATTCAGAGAGTTTCACTGCCGCTCCAATACTTTTTCTTTTCCTTTTTCTCTCTTTGTCCCCGTCCTTTGGGACACACAAAGGTAGATGAAAGTGACACACACACACACAAACACTCACACACATTCCTGAATTACCTCATTCATTCTTTCATTCATGCAAACATCCCCCTTATCCTCCTTTGTTTAGTAATTAGACCGCAGCCTTTTCTCTCACAACTCTTCCTGTTGTTTCAGAGCCAGAAACAAAAAGCATCTAACTTCCAGGTTAGACCAGCGCTCTTTGATTTACATAAATATATCTGTTTTTCCATCAGCAGTGGGATCTGCTTTAACACTTTTTGCAACTCATTGTTGACTCTCAGTTTCTGCTTCTGTTTTATGCTCTGCATCATCCATTCTTCAGGAGAACATTTTGACAGAAGTGTTTGTAGATTCAGGTACACAGCACCTTTTCTGAGAGAATTTGGAAGTTCATCCTCACTTTGACGCAGACAGTGTGTGCGTGTGTGTCTGTGTTTCTGCGTGTGTGCATGTGTGTGTGTGTGTGTGTGTGTGAGCCCAGAGCTCCTGTTTCTCACACTGACCTATTTATGTGGAGCTGAACTAAGATCCAGGTTGACAGACGGACCTAAAACACACACACACACACACACACCTTCTCTCCTCTTCCCTGCCATATTCTTTTACTTGCTTCTTATTTTCACTACTCTTTTTCTCTCTTTTGCACTTGTTTCCTTTTATCCCCTTTCCTTTTTGTCTTTCTTCTGCTTTCTGTGTCCAAATTCATTCAAATTCAGTTCCGTTTAAATTCAAAACAGTGTTCAATGGGCTTGGATCATTACAAATGCATTGAAATCAAAGAAGAAAAGTAGAAAATTCCACAGGAAATGGCAGTAAAAATCTGACATGACATCAACATGTGATAATAAGAGCTTGAATACAACTTCTATCTGTCCTGGGCCACACACAGACAGAAAAAGAGGAGGAAGTGAAATGTGTGTCACCTTTAAATCCTTCCTCCCTCCTGGCAGCTCTTGGACCTCAAAGAGTTCCTTTGTTCCTCTGTCACAAAAGCTTGCAGGGTCACATGGTTGCTGGCTGGCACAGACTGGCAAAGGGAGAAAGAGAGAAGAGGGGAGAGAATAAAAAGTAAAGGTAGAAGTCGGAGAGAGACGTGAAAGGGACAGAAATGAAAGGAGAGAAACGTGGTTAAAAAAAGGGCGTGTGAAAGAGCGAGATAGAGACTCATGAAGACAGAGACACTTTTTCTCCTCCACTGTCTTCATCCTTTCTTTCATTCAGCTCTGGTTCTGTTCAGTGTGACACACAGTGATGGAGTGGGGATATGTGGTACCTTTCCAGTTACTGGAGTAAGTACGTATGTGTGTGTGGAGGGAGCTATGTTTTGTGTTTTAAACTTTTGCAAAAATTGCTGGTTTAGTTATTTGTTTGAATGAATGAATGCAAACAGCTTTCATTCATTGGACAATAGAGACAATCAGCAGTGATATAAAGAACTGTATCTGATCTATTTTGCAGTTTTACATCCGTTTCATTTTCTGTCTCCTGAGTTTCAGCTTTCAAACTTTTTTTATACTCTGTTCCTCTTCTTCTGTAATTTCAGGCCTTTCATTGACGCTGACGTTACTGTGCCTGTTGCACATCCCTTTTAAAAAAAAACTCTTGTTACCTTACGGGACAAAAAATAAAGAAAACTGCCATAAAAACATATGGTAGTATTATTTTACTATTTCAGAGTTAAATATTTTAACCAACTTCAGCCCTGATCATTTAACTACCAAATATGAACTAGTTTTGAGAATTAACCCTTTAAATGCCCGATGGTTTATATTCTGTTATAAGAAACCAAAAAAAAATATTTTCTGTATACCTAATACTAGGGAGAATTTTTAATTGATTTTCAACAGCATGGGATATATAACACAGAGTTTGATGCATTTTCATATTTGCGTTGACAATGAAAATACTATGTATTTATATTATTTTCTAGTTTCACTGTTAACACCACGCCACTCTTGAGTTATTTCCTGTTTTAATGAGTTTCAGTTGGTTTGTTTGGATACACCGTCAGCAAAATAAATAAATAGATAAATATAGACAAAAATTGACCTAAGGAACAATGGGTTTATTCATCACAAGTATATCCCCCCAAACTCATGTCCTTAACCAAAACTGAACCTAAAACCCAACAACTAAAGAAGTGGGATCGGCGAAAAATGTGCATCTGATCAAATCTATCAAGATTCAGCTGTTTTGAGTTTGTTCACCACACGGGCTTTAACTGCTGAAACTGAACTCACTGTTGATGCTTCTTGTTTTCAACCTCTGCATGTTCAGTTTTACCTTCTCTGCCTTTACCTCCCTATACTGTACACTCTTTTCTTCTTCACATATTCTTCACGTCTCTGTTCCTCACCAAACATTATATTCTCTGTTCTGCTTTAGACTCATTTTGCACCATCTTTCAGTCTCACTGTTTCTATCCTCTCTCCCATTCCTCCTCTTCTCTGTTTATTTTTTTCTCCTTAACAGGTTTACTCTCCTCCTGATCGCTCTCCCTGTACCTACTTGTCTCTCTACTGTATGTTGTGCAGTATAGAGCATACGCTAGTGTAAACATTAACAGATGGCTAATAAAAAGTAATCACCCATCAATGACAGCAAATGTTGTCGGCCATTAAAATCAGAAAGAATTAAAGGGTTGTTTTTTATGAAGCAGTTGTAACTCACAGTTTCTCTTTGGATTTTCTGCTGATGTTCACCTTCTATAAAGCTTTTATTTATTTTATCCGTTCAGTGCGGTGTGAACATTAGCACAAACCGTAAACATGAAGAGAACCCATCCTGCAACTGAATTATTTTTATAGATTTGGACATTTCTAAAACAAATCCACTGGACCTACATTTTACCAACAAAAGTTCACAAGTGGACTTGGCTGCACCACAACACACTTCAGTCTTTGCTTATAATCATTTCTCTCTTTCTGTCTTTTGGATTTCGAGGAGTCTTCACAGCAAGCTGAGGTTGGGCAGCGGCTCGTCCTCGAGTCTGACCGACCTCTCGCAGGCGAAAACCTCAGGAGGAGATAAAGGAGGAACAACTGGAGGGCTGGCAGAGGAGTGTAACAGGGACAGAGGGACCCAGCAGCGCAGGGCCGGGGCCAACGCCACCTGGAACAGGTCAGTGCATGAGCCATGTGGTCTCTCATGACATGACAGTAAAGTTACATTAACTACAGTATATGTACCTTGTGTTTAGAGTGAATAGAGATTTTAAAACTAGTCCTGTTTACAACATGGGGTAGTGGTGCACTTTAGCCTTCTGTAGCTGAAATTAGTTTTACAACAACTAGAAAAATCATCCTGACCTGTTTTTACAAATGAAACAAGAAGTATCCCAGAAAAAAATCTTGACAAAACACTGATTTTTATGTGGTAAAGCTTTTGTCCCACCTGTTTTATAGATGAAAAAAAAAATAATTACTTTTTTTCACCCGTTCTGAAGTCATAAACACAGGAGCGAAAACAATTTGGATCAGACTTAATAGGAATAAAATGGGGTTTTTTTTACCAGTTTACATGAAATGATTGGGACTTTTTCTTGACAGATAAAGTTTATATGTAATGTAATGTAATGTAATGTAAAAATTGCACCTGGTCAAAAGTGATTTCTGATGTGTTTAAATAGGAATAAACAGAGGATTGTGAAAACTTTATGGGCAACAGTGTATTGGACTAAATGTGAATATAATATTTTTGGGTCATGCATACAACACACAAGCTGTTACACCTTAATGTTTGCTCAGGTTTCAACTAATGATTACCTCTATTATGATTTAATCTGCCAATTACTTTCTCTGATCAACCTTTTGGTCCATAAAATGTCAGAAAACGGTGAAAAGTGTCCAACCCACAGCTGAAGATATTCAGTTTATTGCATATGACTTAAATTGATTGTGGAAATTACTTTTCTGTTGAGCAACTAATCTATTAGTTGGAAATGTTTTGCAGCTCTAATGTTTACACACACATGGACATGGATTTCTTTCCTGAAGAAGCTGAAGCAGAAAGCTCTGCTGATGCCATTATTCATGCTGTGAATACAAATCTTTTTTTACACACAAACACACGTGCAAGCACATAAGCACCAACTCCTCCCTGAGGGTCCATCATCTATCTCTTTTTATCTCCATCCATCCCTCACTCCTCTCTTCATCTCATTCTGCCTCATAGAGCCTTTTCTTCTTTGGTCCTGTCTCTCTTTTCTCTGGTTATTTTTATGGTGTTTTCAGCTTTATTTGAAACAAGACAGCAGAGAAAGCAGAGCTCTCTATTGTGAAGGTCTGCATGAACATCATGAGCTGGAGTTCATGCCCCCTGCTGACCTTTTATGTTACTTCTGCTATGTTTTCTGCTGGTTTTGATTACATTAACAATTTGGATTTTATGCCTTCAAGGATATATTATGCAACATTTTGAGTATTGTATGTGGGCTACATTATCCCAAATGTTTCCAACAATGTTTCAACAGATTTGTCATTGTATTCAAGGTAACACTGTTTCATTTTGTCCCTCAAATGTGTATGGGACCATTATATCATTATAAAAACATGGTCATAAAATTATTTTAAACGTGATTGTTGTGACCACAGATAACTGGGCTTGAATTTGCAACACAAGGCTAGTTACAGGAGCCGTATTAGTCTTCTTGGACTTAACCCAGATTCACAGTTTGCACTTTGTATTTATTCATTTTTAAGGCAAATCTGCAATATATCTCAAAAGAAATGTAAATAATATATTGTCTAATGCTGCAGCTGGTTGTGAAGTCATCATGCATATTGTTGATAAAGTGGATTTTATTTTATTCCTCTGCCCATTAGTTTTTATGAATATGTGTCCACTAAATGCTTCTGTTGTTTTTATTTTTCTTAGCATCCACAATGCAGTGATATCAGTTTTCCAGAGGAAGGATCTGGGGGAAAATGAACTCTACACTCTGAATGAAGGTGTCAGGTTAGCTGTTTGTGTCTTTGTCTGTCTCTCTGGCTTTCACACACTGGAGCTGGTTTTGTATTTTAGGAAGAAATTTGACTTAATTATAGTGTTTTACTCTCCCACCTTCCCTTGCTCCCGTATACACACACAATGGCAGCTTCAGCGTGCTAAATTTAGTCTTTACTGACACATTAACACATGCCCAGCAACAGATTTTGTTGTTGTATTTCTCTCGGCTGCTCTGTTTTCTCCTGCTGTTCTCAGCTGTCCACTGAATCAGAAACACCTTCAAGTTATGAGAGGAAATGACAGGTCGAGGTTACAGAGCTGTGTGTGTTTAATCACAGTATGGCTGAAGACAGATGAGACTGAGTCCAGTTATGGACAACAAATACCACACTGCACACACTCACATACATACTGCACTGTACAGACACTGACTCAAGCTGTTGTATGTACGTAATGAAATGAACAGGGTGAAAGCTTCGCATTACATTGTAGAAACACAACAGCATGGCAAAGATTAGATAAAGTTCAAATTTTCTCTTCCTGTAATAACATCAAGTGAGCAGCTGTCACATTAATCTGTACCTGTGTTAACAGCTTATCAGTGCAAGATCCTGTTGTTGAAATGTTCTTTGTTTTCAGTGTTGAACATCTCTTCTCATTTCCTGAGTCGGCTGCTGTTTAAACAGCATCTTTCCAGTGCACGAGAACTAATTAGTTGTGGTTCATGTTTAGGAGGTAATATTGATGGCGTGTGTGTGTGTGTGGTGTGTCACATGTGTTGTTTTTTTTCTTCAGGCAGCTGCTGAAGACGGAGCTGGGCTCCTTCTTTACTGAGTACCTTCAGAACCAGCTGCTCACTAAAGGCATGGTGATACTGAGAGACAAGATCCGCTTTTATGAAGGTAAGCTAAATCTAAATCGTATAAGCAACATGAAAACTATCAAGACCGTTAGTTTGTTTGGTTTGCACTAAAACTTTTCACTTAGTTTAAGAGTGCTCACAGAGCCGACGTATGGAATCCAATTAAAGTCAGTAATAAATCAATAGATAAACTAAATATACATGTGAAATAAATTGGAAATAAATAAGTCAATAAGGAAATAATCATAAATAGATATAAATATATAAATTAGTCAACAAAGGTCACTTCTGGGGAATTTTATTTTAATCGATAAGCATATTTGTTTATTTAAGATTTAATTATATGGCATTCCATGCCAGTGAGCCATTTCAGGGAAACTAAAGATGAGTGGAGACATGATTCAAAGATTTTATCTCAATGTGACAAATGTCACAAGTCGAGCAGGGAAAAATAATAGTTGACTAAGATATCAGATGCTAAGTTAACCTTTGAACTATTAGTTTGAACTGTTTGAACACGTCTTTATCTTCCCACCATCACTCTTCATGAAGGACGTTTTCTGCAGCAGACACCTGTATGCAAACACACACACACACACACACACGCACACACACACGCACTTACAATCAGAGATCGAGCCATTGAAGAGGTGAGAACAAGACACTGAAATCACTTTTCCCCTCTATTGTGGTAAATGTGTGACCTTTATTTGAAAGCACACACACACACAGATATGCACATTTGACTATAACAGATTTTCAGTGCTGTGGTCACAGCAACAAGACAGAGAGTGATGATTTACGTCAGTTACTCAACATCCAGTCAGTGAGTAACTTAAGATAAGACAAACCACTGCGGTACACACAGTGACTTACAGACCAATTGTTCTGGCTCACTCCAGAGTAGTGTGTGTGTGTGTCTTTGGTGTGTGTGAGTGTGTTGATAAAAATGCCTGCAGACCCATGCTGCAAAATATGAAGCGTCAAAAAAATATCTGGTCATTCTCAGGACTGAACAGCATCATAACTTTCACTTTACAAATCTCTGACATGTCCAAAGTTACAATCATGTACAATAACCAACAGAGCACATGATGTTCTGAGATAATGATGCAGAGATTCTCCAAAACATTATACACCTAATCTCATGTTAACTGCATGTGCCAGACAGTCTGACAGCTTCTTCCTGTGTGTTATAGGTCAGAAGTTGCTGGACTCCCTGGCTGACACGTGGGACTTCTTCTTCTGTGATGTTCTGTCCATGCTGCAGGCCATCTTCTACCCTGTACAGGTACACACAAACACACACAGACAGCCTTACACACACTTACATGCCTCTATTCCCTTTAACAATTAATTGGGATGCAAATTTTGTGGTAGCAAAAAGTTACAATTAACTTTCATTAACTGAAAACACAGTGAAAGATTCAAAGATCTATAACAAGACATACATGGACAACAACCAAAAAAAGTTTGTGGACAGCTATTGAAGGTAGCCCCTCCGTAGAGCGTACCCTGTTTTATGGTCTTTTTTTGCTCTAAATGGCGCCAAAATTTACAAAAAGAAAAAAATCCAATCGAATGATTGAGACCATGCATTTGTTAGGAAAATGCTCTCTCTATACAATCACATTTCTTTTAGCAGTCACTGGTATCGCCCCCTGCTGGCCATTAGAAAGAATGCTGGTTTAGGACACTTAATAGACCCAGAGGCTACACACACTTCTTTTATCCAGCCTATAGTGTTGACCCGTGTGTGTGTGTGTGTGTGTCCTCAGGGAAAGGAGCCATCAGTGCGACAGCTGGCTCTCCTCCACTTCAGGAACATCATCACCCTGAACCTGAAGCTGGATGAGGCTCTGTCTCGACCCCGAGCCAGAGTTCCTCCTTCTATCATACAGATGCTGCTAATACTTCAGGTAAACACACACACACTTCCTTTAATTTCTTTTTTAGGCTCTTTGTCTTCTTATCTCTCACGCTAAAACACAAACAAACATCCATGACTGATGTAGGGTGAGGGAAGAGGGTAAGTGACAACAGATGGAGGATCAGAGGGTACACAGAGCTTTTTCTCGCAAAGGGATCTCACAGGAAGTAATCTCAGTGTGAATACGGAGCAAAGTCGTCTTCCCATGACCACTCAGTACCCTCTGCACCCTGCCTGTGCCTCTGTCTGTTTGTGTCACTGTTTGTCCGTGTGAATTAACCGTGTTTACACTGTCCTTTAAAGATCCTTGTCTCTTCACAAAAACAGATGAAATCAGCCCGTGACTAGATTGTTTCACACCTAATTATACCAAATAACTTCAAGCAAAGGGTCAAAGGATTACAGGACATTTTCTTCACATCTGTTAAGTGATGAGAACACAAGACTTTCATGTGTCCACTGAGGATAATTTGCTTTATTGTTCATAAACACACAAAAATAAACTATAATGAGCAACAGTGGGTTGCACCCAAAGGCTGACCTTTAGAGTTTAAGTTTAAACAGTTTTAAAAAATATATATATATGTACAATGTAATATATTTCTGAACCAGGTTTATTTGATGTAGTTATTTATCAATTAGTGCAGTGACTTATAGCCAAACACAATTAACCCGTAGCTTTAGTTAGTCCCAGGAGACACTGACTGCAGTGACGGCAATCGGGGTGAAGAGAACAATTCTCATGATCCCATGCTACAACGTCACCAAACTCAACCTTTTGTTTTTGTTTTGATTGAGAGACTCTTAGCGGCCGAAAAATTACATAATGTGCTTTAAATGGACACATTCATAATTTCACCTCTTCTCCTGAGAAGAAACCTCCCATGACAGGCTGCAAGTTGATTAACAGGGTTTGCTTCTGTTTATTTTTTGGACTATTCTTACATTTTATATGTTCATGGTACAAGTCACAGTTATCCAGGTTTAGTTTAAAGAAAACGACCTCAGAGAAATTAGATTGCTGTGAATTTAGAGTGAGTAATTTCTTGGCCAGACGTAACATTTGGGTCAGGGAGCGGATGCATGTGGATTGAATGTGTGCTCAAGTGTGTCTGGGAGTATGAACTTTGTGTCTGTTTCTGTGTGTGTTACTTTGGACATCTCTGTAGTGACTCATTGACCCAAATCTGCTGCTTCCAGACACACGAAAGGGCACGACAGAGGAAGGTATGGAGAGCAAGAAACGACACAAGAATAGAACACTGGGTGCATTTATTTTCCTGTTATATCTGTGTGCTGTCATTTTAATTGGTCTATTTTTGTTTGCCCACAATGCAATCAACAGGTAGAGTGGAAGATATTATGAAAGCAGACAGGAAACAGGGCAGCTGAGACATATGGTGGAGTGCAAAGAGTCAAAATTCAGCACTGAATGTTTGCTGTTTTCGCGACTTCTTGTTTCATCTGTTAGTAATTTCCCCGTCGTTCTGTGACGCCAATTCGCTGAAGTCTGGTTTATTTATGTGGTTTTGTTTCTGTGCTGTGGTTGTGATGCATATGCTCAATGATTCAGACTACTGAAACCTGATTGATCTCCTCGTTGTTATGTGACTTTGGAGCAGAGTCAGTGGGTCCACATGTGTCACACCCCTCAGTGTGAAAATTGTCTCAAGATCATCAAAGTTGTGCAGGCCACTTTGACTTTTAGACAAAGGTCAAAGAACAAAAGAACAAAAAAGTTCTTTGTTATTCTTCATGACTGTGAGTTCATAAAACAGCACATGGATTCACACTGATTATGAGGGCAATTTGTTTGCCACTGATCTACTTAAAAACACACTAACATCAAGTGCACAGTGGGTCTGAGCCTCGCTGCAGAGATGAAAGCTGTGCTGCCTGTGTTTCCTGGCAACACTGCAGAAACAATCACTTGAGCCTCATGAAACAAGGAGACCAATCTGAAATAAACAGGCAACGCACGCTCCACACATGCAGAGTGGATGCACGGTGAAGCGGGATGTGTGCAAAGCTTCACTTAGCAGGGAGGAGCACAACAGTTTATTCCCATTTAGGAAATTGTTTGGGATTGTGCTGTTTGCAGATGCAGCTTTTCTAACTCATGTTCTCAGTTTCTAGTTTATATTATATATCAACAATGGATCAATTAACTGTTATGTGAAATGAGTCCCTCATAGTAACAAATCGTTTCAAACATTTCTTTGCAATAAAGTGGCAACAATTAGTCGACTAATTGGTTTATAAATCGACAGAAAATTAATTCAGGGTTTTTGATAACTGATCAATCGTTAAAGTAATTTTTCATTCAAAAATTTCTCTGTTTTATATCACATTAAACTGGGTGTCTTTGGGGTTTGGACCAACAAACAACAAGAAGACATTTTTCACTATTTTCTCACATTTATTAAACCAAATGATTAATCAGTTACTCTAAAAAAAACTCTGTCCATAGAAGATGTTTATACCAGTTAAGTCAACACTCTTATTTTTTTTTTCATTTCATTGGTAGCTACTAACTGCTCAAAGACCTTTGATTCTCCTCACAGTAACTGGCAGACTGTTTGATGAAATCACAGAAAGGCAAATAAAACTTCCTTTCTGTTTCTCCTGGCAATGTTTTCATGGCTTTTAAAGTTTCCGTTACAACCTGCCAACAAGTTGCAATTACTGACTAACACACACACACACACTGGTGTGTGTCTGTATGCTTGTTTGCCTGATGCAGGGAGTCCATGAATCTAAAGGTGTAACAGACGACTACCTTCGTCTGGAGACTCTCATCCAGAAGGTGGTCTCTCCCTACCTCGGGACTCATGGGTTATATTCCAGAGATGGATCTTCCAGTTTGCACTGCTCCTCCTGCCTATTAGGTATGTGTGTGTATATGTGTGTGCAGATGATGTGCAATGGAAGTGCTTTTGATAATGTGTTGTGATCAAAATTCTAAAGCTTTCTTTTCTTCTCTTTCTCTCCAGAAAAGCGTCTGCAGCGCTCCTGGCCCTCCAAACCAGGCAGCTCCCCCGTCGCCAAGAACCCCGTGGTACGCTCAAAGAGCTACAACGTTCCCATGCTGACCCCCGTGGTAGAGTATGACGCCGACTCCTCCACAGGAGGTGGCACAGGTATCAGACGACACTCCGTCTCTGAGATGACGTCCTGTGTGGAAGAGAGCAGCTCTTTGGCTGAATCCACATCCACATCCACTGCCACAAAAAACACCAGCAAGACCAGCACATCCAGCCTCGCCAACAGCTCTCCAGCTTCCACAGCATCCACTGCACTTTCAGGTACTCCAGTAGAAAAAACTATAACACATCACTCACAGTGGCTCAGGCTTGTTGTGCTCGGATTGTTTGTTTTGGTTTTAAGTTTTTCCAATAAAAACCTTTTGCATCTTGCTGACCATTATACAAATTTACATAAAAAATATCAGCAGTTACTCACATGCAAGGCACTAATGTTTTATTCTCCTTTCCAACTAGACAAAAAAACCACTAATATCTTGCTTTTGTCTCCAGTGGGAAAAATGTATCAGCAGACTCTCCAGAACTGTGATTTATTGAAATCACACGTTATAAAAATGTCCAAAAGGAAGATTACACATTTTATTTTACTTAGTTTAAGAAGAGCTGTGTCAAGGTAAATATCAGCTGAAATCAAAAGTCTTTCCTTGGGAGTCACACAAATGTATACGTTATGATTTAAGTATCATCTGTGTAATGGGGAAACAAGAACTGTTAGATTAAGCAATATGTTAATGGAGGCTTGAATGTAGAAAGACAGGACTGGCCTCACGAGGCAGACAGAAAAAAAACAGAAAGGAATCATCTACTGGGAAAGGGAATGGAGTCTGTTGCATATTTTAGCAGGTTTTCCTGCATCTAAAAATTCTGCATACATGCACTAAGTTTGGTGGAAGGAGAGATCACATTTAACACACAGATAATTCATTTATTTAACTCTAAAAAAAATTTTCGCCTGCACAGACACTGTGACCTGCAGCCAGGACCCGCAGCCTGGAGACAGAGACAGTCCTGCAGGTCCCCATGCCCTCCAGCCGCAGCATCACTCCCCGTGCATCCTCCCAGAGCCGTCGTCAGGCGAGGACACACACTGCACAGGCTCACTGGTGTCAGACTCCCCCGCCTCCTCCAGGGTGCTGGCTGCAGACACAAGCTCTGGTCCCAGTCCTTCGTCCAGTCCGGAGATCATGATGGACCACATCCCGGAGTCTTTGGACTCTGAGCCGGAGCACGACGGCATCTTTCTGGACTTCTCGCGACCCATACACAAATCTAAGGAGATACACACTGACGCAGGGACGTGTGCAAACAATTCTGAGCCGTGACGACATTCCTCACACTGCATGACACCTCCTGCTGTTTCATGGAGACTCTAAATCATCAGGGATCCTTTGAAGCTAAAGTATTTTTTTAGAAGATGTGGTCACCCATCCCTGGAAACAGATCTGACCTCATGCTGACTGGTAAATATATCTATTTGGCTTTTTGGGAAACATCAGCACTGGCCTCTTTGGGAAGCTATGATCACACAAATCAGGTGACTTTTACCCATTTTTTTTCCTGAAAAGAGCCACTGATCATCCTCGGGGCAGGTGCACATGGTGAATTATGTTTTATCATCTCTTTCAGAGTAGGGCTTTTGAATAACTCTGCTGTCAAATTCAAACTATTTTTAACACTTCAAATGTAAAACGAACTCTTCAGTTTGACCAGTGATGCTTCTTTATTGTCGGTTGAGTTATTTTATTAATTGATAATTAAAACCTTCATTTGAATTTTGCACTCAATGTTTGCACTAAACCGGTATCTCTAGTATTCTGAGATAAATGTATTTATAGTTCAAGAGAGATGCATCTCAAAATGTAGCTTTTATGCCTCACCTGTATAAGATCAGTGATAAATTCCACGTGCAATTGTTTCCTGATGATCAAAGCAGATACATCTTTGCAGTCCCCGTCAAAATAAAAGCTGATCCCAGCGCTAATTCAATCAGTTTAAGTTTAGAGTAGCTTTTAAGTACAGATTTAGTCTGTTAAATGACGATGCAGTCAGTCTTTGCAGCTTGCCATCACAGCCTTCTTCAAAATATTGTTCTGGACATATTGAACCGTTTTTAAACCTTGGACTACTTCCTGTCAAATTAAAATTGTAACAGAAAGTCACCTCAATGTCAGCTCAGAGGATGTTCAAGTCTAAATGCTCTAGTTGTGTTAACAAAGGCCTCCATTAGGGACCACGGGAAGGCTGTGGAAATATTTTTCAGATATTAATCAAAGACAATAGTTTCACAGGTACATACAGGGCATTTTCCACCTCTGATTCTCAGACTTGACTAACGTCTCATCTCAGCTCTTCTCACATTTTATTGGTGTCCACCTAAAATAGCAGAAGGCCATGTGTGAAGACTGTCCCGCGAGTACAGTATGTTCTCCCCAAGTCTGTCTAAACAGGGACAAACAACCTTTGATTCTCTGTTTACACATCTGGAAGAAAATCACATCCAGGCCACAAACACTTTCTGTCTATGAATGAATGCAGCCTTTTAAGAAATCAGATGTTCCTGTGGGCCCAATTTAATGTCTCTAAACAATGAGATCAGAGCGGTTTAGCAAATACTTAAATGTGCTGTTTCATTTCGAAAAAATAGACCAAAAAGATCTCTCATCACTGTTTCTTCATCACGTCATTAGCTATCATCAACATCCACAGCAACAATGCATTGTATTTTAGATATTTTTGTTTAAATATCGAAATATTATTTAGATGTCCCGTAACTGTATTTACAACATTGTTTAAAAAATCACATGTTGATTCAAACCAGTAATATCGGTAATATTTTGGTTGAGGTCCACATTTTTAAAATGCAATGAATGCATGAGAAAACTTTGCAGACACTGCCATCTTGTGTTTTTTACTTTAATGCTACAAGGTGTGTATTATATTTTCACTGCAGTAATGCAGTGCAGCTGCAGCATTGAGGTGAAAACAAGCAAAGAGAAAGCGTGCTAATGAAATTGGGTATTTAAAATATTTTTTGCGGTTTCTATCGATCTGACTTTAAAAAGTTACGATGAATTTTAATAACCTACTATACTGTGACTTTTCTTTTTTAATAACATACTTAACTGACTTTATATGGCATTTTTAAGACCTAGTACACTATGTTTTATTGACACACCATTCTTTACTTAAACAGACTGTGACTTCATTTTGCTTTAAAAGATACTTTATTATTTTTTATACCATGACATTTTTTTTAAATCCTTTTTGTAACATAATATACTGTGACAAGAAATACCATTTTTATGACTTTTTAAAAAAAAAAGCAGCATACTATACATTTTTGTACTGTTAAATAACACTATTGTACTGAACTTTAAACTGACTTTTTGTGACCCAGATTTAAAAATGCATGTTGAAATCTAAAATGTCTGTAAAAAGGGCTAAATTCATATTCAAAACTCAACTCATGAAGTTTATTGTTGTTAAAAGAACCGGTAATGAACAGGAAGTTTATTTTGAAGGAGATAGGTTGGAGATGTTCTGTCAGCCAATCAGGAAGAAGCCCGGTCTGCTGACCTGCAGGGGTTAGAGGTCATGTCCCTCACGAGCTTCCGGGAAAGAAAGAAACAACCCTCGTGTCGAGCTGAATACTTACCGCGTGGAGAGATTGAAATAAAAGTGATTGAAAGTGATTGAAAACTCATGGAGATGATCTCGGCTGAAGCCCTGGACATGTGAGACCGCAGTTGAAGAGATTTGACGTCTCCCTCACGGAAGAAAACGCATCGGTGAGCAAACGCTTATTAGTCATGCTAAGCGCTAGCCGCTAATGCTAACTCGCATGTCCCACGAGGTACCTGCTAGCATCAAGGCTGATATTGTAGCGCTAGCTGGGATGCTAACTAGCACTATAGCGAATGCCATTCACTAATGCTAAGAACATTAACTTTATATTTTAAAACTGCAAACTTAATCCAGTTTTGTGTTTCTGAGGTGTGGTTACATAATTGTTACATGTTTAACTATGAGAGGTGTTGATTTAGCACTTTTGTCCGTGCATTCAATTCAATTCAATCTTATTTGTATAGCGCCATTTCACTTAAAAGCACATAAAGGCATAATGAGTCTGCGAATGTTATATTTTGTTTCCCTCTTGAGTATTTCGAGCGCTTGAATATTTAAATGGTTTATTTATGATTTGAACATACCTTTAAACACAAAATATGCCCAGTATTGATATTTGTTTATTATGTATTGCAATTGCTATGAGAGTGAAATATTTTTGATGTTAGGATATTGAAGTTTATTTTGATAATTATCTGTCTATATTATGTTTATATTGGTACTGATGTTGTAATGTTATATTACGATTTAATTAGTTGATTTAACATGACTTATATTGTTAGTTCATCATTGAAAGTTAAGAGTAAATGCTAAAAGAATACTCTGACTTTACTCACTGTAGGTCAGGTTTTCTGGTTGGACCTCTGCACCTGCTTGGACATTGGATCGAGACGTCGATGGCGAGCTACAGCCCAAAGGTAAGGCAAGTTTATTTATAGAACACTATTCATACACAAGGGAATTCAAAGTGCTTTACAGTGACAGAAAAATAAAAAAAGAGGCAGATTAAAATTACTACACAAGAACAGAAAAAAATAATAATTAAAATCATTGAATAATTACATTTAAGGTAAAAACTACAGATATATACTTTCAGTTGTGGTATGCACAGTTAAACAGAACAGTTTTCATCCTGGATTTGAACAGGGGTACCAGCAGGAGACCGAGATGGTTCATATGGCTCTATCATATCGCAGATGTACTTTTAAAGTCTGTAGTTTTAAAGTCTATTCTCTGAGTGACAGTAAGCTAGTGACTTGAGCACAGGACTAATGTGGTCGTATTTCCTGGCTCTAGTGAGGACGCGAGCAGCAGCTTTCTGGATGTACTGCAGCTGTCTTACAGCTCGTTTAGACGCCCAGTGAGCACGCCGTTACAGTAGTCTAACCTGCTGGAGACAAATGCATGGATAAGCCTCTCTAGGTCTGGTTGAGACATTATTCCTTTGATTCTGGCAATGTTTTTTAGATGACAAAAAGCTGATGATGTTATGGATTTAATATGGCTGTAAAAGTTCAAGTCTGAGTCCAATATTACCCCTAGATTTCTAACTTGACTATTAGGTTTTAGAGAGAGTTTCAAGGTGACTGATAACACTTTCTTTGTTTCTGTGGGCCAAAGATATTGATTTCTGTTTTGTCTGAGTTCAGCTGAAGGAAATAGATTTCCATCCACACCGTGATCTGTTGGATGCAGTGACAGTGAATCTACAGCTGCATGTTCACCTGCCTTCAGTGGCACATAGATCTGACACAGGGTGTCATCTGCATAGTTGTGGTAGGACACTTTATAGCTGCGTATTAGCTGGCCTAATGGAAGCATGTAGAGATTGAACAATAGGGGTCCCAAGATTGACCCCACAGTTACCAATTTCAACAAAGTATGTACTTTCCTTGAGATAGGAATTGAACCAGCGATACCAGAGATTCCCACCTATTTGTCTCATCTCTGTAATAAAATCACATGGTCAATTGTGTCAAAGGCAGCACTCAGGTCCAGCAGAACTAAGACTGACACTTTTCCTGCATCTGTGTTCAGGTGAATATCATTGAGGACTTTGATCAGAGCTGTGTCGGGGCCTAAAGGCTGATTGGAAAGTTTCAAAAACCTTTTTGAACAGGAGAAAGTCTGTAAGCTGTTTGTATACAACCTTTTCTAGGACTTTTCCTAAGAATGGGAGATTTAATATGTGCTGGTAGTTGTTGAGAACTGTGGCATCAAGACTGCTCTTCTTTAGAAGAGGCTTAATGACAGCAGTTTTTAAGGCCTTTGGACACTTCCTCGTCTGAAGTGAGATGTTGACTAGTTGAGCGAGTTGCGACAACAAACTGCTCAGCACAGACTTTAGAAATCTAGTGGGATGCAGATGATTTCTATGATTGTTTTGTCAGTGACGGGAGAAATGTGTCAACTCCAGATGTTTACCTGGCTGAAGAGTAGTTATTTGTTTTGTGGAAATTATTTCATTTTTAATGGCTTGTACTTTGTTATTAAAGAAATTTTGCAAACTCATTACATTTAGATGTAGAGATGAGTTCTAAGGGCAGTTAAATCGGAGGGTTTGACCTGTGCAATCACAACTGAATTTTCTTTTCTATTTACCCGGGTAATATTTTTGACTTATCCTTCCCATCCTTACAGTTAAAAAACACCATATTATGACGTGTTTTTGTGAGAGTGATCAAACTTTAAAATTCCTTAAAATGCCTAAAAATGCTTAAAATGTCCCAATTTCAGTGTGTTGATACATATTAGAGCCTAATCTATCCAGAAATGACATAAAAACACCATGTTAAAAAATGGCCCAATTTTCAAAAAGTCATACTATAGCATGTCGTTTTTTTTGGGCCAAAACATAAAATGTACCAAATTCGCAGGATAGCTTTATTAGAGTCTGTTGATGCGTGTCAGGGTGAAACTTTTTGAAAAAGGACAGAAAAACACCATATTATGACGTGTTTTTGTGAGAGTGATCAAACTTTAAAATTCCTTAAAATGCCTAAAAATGCTTAAAATGTCCCAATTTCAGTGTGTTGATACATATTAGAGCCTAATCTATCCAGAAATGTAAATGTAAATTTTGTTTTCTCAAAGAAAGTATAACTGTGTGGTTTATCCTGGGCTCCATAGTCGAACATAGGACATCTGATTCCTTTGACCATTATTAATTACATAGAGCAATCCATTTCTGTTTCCCACCTCTAAAAGGGTTACATACGCTTTAAAAAAATGTTTTTAATATACTATACTGACACTGATATGTGGTATTTTTATGACCTTGTACATTGACTTTTTTACTTTGATGACAGACTTTTTAAAACATACTTAACTGATTATATATAAATATATTAACTACTGCTTTTTAGATAGCTTAGTTTTATGACTTTACAGCATATTGTACTTTTTTATTAACATACTGACTTTCATGGCGCCTTTATTGTTATTACCACTGGGTGGCGCCAAAGTTGGCCTGAATATCATTCCTTTCAAGTAAAATGCTCACCACAGTTGTAAAAAGTAGGTATTTCTTTTTAGGATAAGTACAAATTTAATAGGCAGTGAAAATAACCTGCAGTATTTGCAATGGACTTTGATTATCAGACTTAAAAAAAAAAAAAAAACTAAGTCCTGCTCTAAAGTGCTGTTGACAACAAGAAACAAACACGTTTGAAATGCAAGTTACATTTAATGAGAGCTTCAGTTACATGGACCAAGTGTAAGCCACAGTTTGGCCTTGTAGTTACAACCAGGCTTCTATATTAACTCAACATTGTGCTGTCAACTGTTCATACATTCAGGCTTCAAAGATTCAGCAATAAAACATAAAAAAATAAACCCACTTCAACAGTTGAGTACTTAAGTATTCTACTGTGGCTCTGAAGCAAATACACCTAAGAAGTGAAAATGTCAATGATCACACTGATAAGCAAGGAGAGAAAAAAGTATTTGTGCTGTGGTTTCAGAGCATCAAAAAGCAGGAACAATGCAGAACATTTGCAGTGCATGAAGCTGAACCCAGCTCGGCTTCTGTCTGCATCTGGCAGCAGCACTTTCTAATAGCATACAGTGGTTGGAAATTAATTTCACAGACAACAATAGACTTTCTTCCACACCGTTGCGTCTAATGTAGTTTTGGGTTGGCCAGAGTACATTCACAAAAACAATACCTTTTGTTTTGTGGTATTTACTAGCACCAATCTAAAAAAAATCACAAGTCTAAATACATTTGTAATAGTTTGTTTTCTCTGTTACATTACAGCTCACAGGAACTTCAAACTCCAGCTGTGTGTCAACATGAAGCTGCATCACACTCCAGTCCAGCTTCATACTGATACAGGTATGTGGTTTAACCGCACACAGTTCCTACACACAAACTTCACCTACTTTAATATTTTCATTTGTTAATGTTCAGGCCATAAAAACAGTATTTAGCTGCAAAAAGGCTCTAAATATTTATGTAAAACTGGTACTTTTGTTCTTTTAAGATAAAAAAAAAAGTTTGTCTCTATTATCTGTGCTTTTTCTGTGTAAAACTGATATAAATTATAGTTGTGACTTGACTGCATATTTGACTGTTGCTCATTAGGAGCTCTTTTTTATAGTGGGGTCACTGCTCCTGTAGGTAGTATTGCCCACCATGACAATGGCACGGCACAAACATTCAGTATGTAAACAGTATTGTGGAACATTTTAATTTGCATACATATATATGCATTTCAATTAAAACATGATGAATCAAGTGTTCTGCTCTTTGTTACAGGCCATCAGTCAAAGACGTCTCCTGCCTGTGAAGCTATAAGGCGAGACTCTCCGTGATGCAGCGTGAAGAAGGACTCCGGCTTCAGTCCTTTCTGTTCAATGGCCTCTCTGAGACGAACCGGCGGCTCCAGGTAGTACTGGATGAAGGAGGGACAGAAAACGTGAGTACCACCATTTGTTTGACTTTCAGAGTGAGTCAGAGGTTACCTAAACTGTGTTAGCTGCAGAAATAGGCATGCAGCCTGACAAACAATGACACCTTTGTTATGTTGTTACCAGAACATAATGGAGTGCCAGAGCGCATTTTTACCTCTGCAACACTCTGGCTTTCATGTCTCTCTGTGAAAGCAGAACCACACAGAAAATATTTGGGCTACTGTGTTTTATAATAGTGAAAAATATATTACAAAATACTTGTGATGTGTATCAGCACCTTAACCTTTTGAACCTTTTTAATGATCTATTATTTAGCCTGCCCACATTGATTGGCATATCCAATTCAACAACCACAAACTGAACAGTATAACCTTCATAAAAGTAGGATTTATTGAATCTATTACCCTGAATTAAACTAGCCACTATGTCTGAGTGCTGATATGCTTCTAGGAATCAAGAGTTTTTAAATACATTGTAGAGAAACAGAACATCATAGTACCATTAGTCACTATTATAAAACACAGTAGCCAAAAGAGTTGCCTGTGTGGTTCTGCTTTCACAGAGAGACATGTGAGCCGGAGTGTTGCAGAGGTAAAATGTACTGGCACTCTATTTTCTGGTAACACAACAAAGGTATCAGTGTTTGGTAGGTTGCATGCCTGGTTCTGCAGGTAACACAGTTTATTGCAACATCTGACTTGAGGCTGTGGTTTAAAGGAATAGGGTAAGCAATGGTAGATTCACTTTATTTCACTTTATTGCAGAGTGTTAGATAAGAGTAACAATTTCATTTTGTCTGTGCAGTTACAATGTGCCAACAGTTGGAGGGTTTCATTTAGTCTTATGATGTTTGCAGGGCCTAGTGACCATCACTAGGCCCTGCAGTGCAGCTATTAGCTTAGCATTTTGACTGGGGACAGCTAGCCTGGCTCTGTCAGGCACCTCCAAATCCCCCTAATTAACACGTTATATTTGATTAATAAAACACTGGTTTTACAGGAGATTATGTGCTGGACACAGTCACTTTCTGGTAACAGGAAGTGGCTGGTCCAGCACACAACTCCTGTAAAACCAGTGTTTTATTAATCAAATATAACGTGTTAATTAGGGGGATTTGGAGGTGCCTGACAGAGCCAGGCTAGCTGTCCCCAGTCAAAATGCTAAGCTAATAGCTGCACTGCAGGGCCTAGTGATGGTCACTAGGCCCTGCAAACATCATAAGACTAAATGAAACCCTCCAACTTTTGGCACATTTTCATGCCTATAACTGCACACACTTTGTCTAACTCAGGGGTTTCAAGGTGATCCATGGAAGAGGCGTGTGGCTGCTTGGTTGGAAAGAACCTGCAGCCACATGTCCCTTTCATGGATCACCTTGAAACCCCTAAGTTAGACAAAATGTGTGTGCAGTTATAAACAGACATTAAAATGTGCCAAACTATTCCTTTAAACCAGAGGTCTTCAACTCTACTCCTGCATGTTTTAGGTCCAACACGGCTGATTTCAATCATCTCGTTATCAGTTAAACCAGATGATTGAAATCAGCTGATTCCAATCATCTCGTTAACAGTTAACGAGATGATTGGAATCAGCCGTGTTGGACCTAAAACATGCAGGACAAGCGGCCCTCCAGGGTTGAAGACCTCTGCTTTAACCCACACAGATGGTCAATTAATTAATAACTGTCTATGTTTCTACCTCATAGGCAAGAGCAAAGGTTCCCCAGTGGATGGCCACAGACTGTTTCGCCTGGAGGTCTTTGTGAATCTCAACAGCCTCTTCTGGATCTACATGCTGCCCCTGCATCATGTCCCTGCAAAACCAAAGAATATCACATTAAACAAACTTATATTATCTCTAGTGTGTTGTTTCTTATACAGTAGCCTCTCTATTAGGTACATCTGTCTAAGGAGTGTCAAACTGATCCATTAAGGGTGTTGTGCCTGCAGGTTTTTGTCCCAACCATGCAGGAGCACACCTGATTCTAATCATCCAATCACTCAGATGATTTGTATCAGGTGTGTTCCTGCATGGTTGGGACAAAGACCTGCAGGCACAACACCCTTAATGGATCAGTTTGACACCCCTGATCTAATACAAAGTATCCACTATAAACTGTCAGAAATGTGTAATTTGAATTATATTAACTACTGAGGTAACAAAGACATTTTGACTTGTCATAGCAGGAAAAGCACAGGTGAAACTAATTTAGTTAACGATGGCTCAATCATCAATTAATGAAACTGTGCCATCATTAACTAAATTAGATTCACCTGTGTTTTTCCTGCTATGACAAGTCAAAATGTCTTCCAGAACATAATTTAAGACAGTGCTAACAAAAACTAGACAAACATAGCAGATACTTTGTATTAGATTGTACAAGTGTACCTAATAAGTAGACAGTGTGTGTGTGCGTGCGTGTACAGAACCTGGGCAGGTAAGCTCCGATGGGGATTGCTGCGAGGTCAAACGGTCCGAAGCGTCGTCCAATCTCCTGGAAGGAAGCGCAGTAGCCGGTGTCACCAGCGAAGAAGAATCGATGGTCCGGACCCAGAATAGACCAGCTGCCCCATAAAGACTGAGGGAGAGAGCACAAAATAAAGAGTTTGTCAAGAAGCCTCAGCTACTGAATTTAAAACTTATGTAATTGTTTCATTCTACTTTAGAGTTATTCGATTCACACATAAAAGATACTAACCTTGTTATCGTCCAATGCGGTGCGTTTGCTCCAGTGCTGAGAGGGCGTGCAGACAAATGTGACATCATCATGACCCGGGACGCAGTTCTCCTCCCACCAGTCCAGCTCCATTACGTTCTCACAGCCCATCTTCACCAGCCAGTCCATCAGACCCAGGGGCACGAACCTGTGAAAACACACACATTAACACACTTACTTAATATAAAAGGTACATGGTATAATTTCAAAATTCATGTAGCATTATTGTTGACTAAAGATGCACAATGCGTACCAGCGTAGCTCCCCTCCAAAGCGTGCGTTAAGGCTGGCCACAGATCCAACATCCAGATGGTCATAGTGAGAATGACTGATGACGACAGCATCGATCCTGGGCAGCTGTAGGCCGGAGGAAGAACAATGAAACAGGTATTAGAAAGCAGCTAAAAAATATGAGGCACAAATACTATGAGAAATATGTTTTTCATGTGAATATTTAAAGGAAAACAAAAAGTACAAACCTGTTCCACAGTGCAGGGGGGCCCTCGGTACCTTTTGGGCCCCATGAACTGGAACGGTGATGCCCTCTGGCTGAAAATGGGATCTGTGAGAATATTCAGGCCATCCATTTCAACCAGCACTGTGGCGTGACCGAGCCAGGTGACTCTCAGACCTGGACCAGAGTCAGAGAGGTCTGGGTTCTGGACAAAATACGGCTCCATCACTGGGAGCTCGCTGTCCAGAGCCTACGAGAACAGAGAAGGAAGGGGGGAGAAAACCACATACTGATTATGAGGAATAGCATGTTTCAGTCGTATGACTGTAAAAAATAACAGACTCACTGTTCTACCTCCTGCAGATGTTACAATGCTGCTTTCTCTTCTCTAAACACAATTATAATTTTTTTCAAATAAATGAATCTCTGAACAATTCACTTTTGTGCCTTGAAGTTTCCTCTCTGTCCAGTAGTTTTGCCTGTAGCTTACCAGGCTACATCCTCACATACAATATATTTAAATGAAATATTGTAAGCTACCTTTCAATCATCACACTTTTTGATCAATGACTTCTCTAGTTATTGGTCTAGACATCCAATCACATAGGTTTTATACACAAACAGAAATGTGTAATTAAGGGGTTAAACATTTTTCTTTTGCTGTGTGAAAGCCGTCTCTGAAGCCCCTTAAGCTCTCACTAAGCTCAGCAGGGTTTCTACTAGAAGCTATAAATACTGGGGGGGTTTGCAAGTTGCAATAATCCTACAAAGAGGTCGGACATACTATATATGAACTCTAATACTGATCACTATGTGGATAACACAAGTAAAGCCTCACATTCAGATTTTGAGTTCTATTACATATCTGGCACACTATTAGGACTAAATGTTTTAAAACATGGCTTCCAATAAGTACCCACCTCTTTACTAGATGGCACATTGCTGTGGTTTTTATCCAACAGCAGGAATCTGAGCAGGGTGGTGTAGGAAGGGAAGCGCCATGTGGGCCAGGGGTTCGTCCAGCGGCCATGTTTGTCCCGACAGGACTTTGTCACGTCCTCCTACGATCAAAGTAAACAATGACATTTTAAAGCAGGGCATGTCAAATAATGCTGGGTTAAAACAACAATAAACCAAACGCAACAGGTAAAGAGGGAATGTTAAGGTGAAAGTGGAAGAGGTCATTTGAGTGTTTCGGGGGACAAGATATGATGAGAAACTAGTTTTTACCTCCAGCCGGTAATCCAAGCGGAAACTCTTCCGGGAGGAGCGAGAGGAGCTGCTCTTCCTCGGAGTCTGAGGATCTACCTCTCCACCCTCAGCACCTCTCAGCACTCTGCTGTCCTGGAGCACAGACACACACACACACACAGTGATGATGGAGTCAATTTGCATTCTCCAAAACATTTTAAAACATCACATACACAACCAGCCCTGATCAAACATCCTGTTGTGCCTTCAAATTGGAAAAGAAGAATTTGGAATCATTTTTGTCTTCTGGTAATTTTGGGTGTAACAATCCCATCTACACGGATTTAGCATCATACCCCTAACGACACTTTGACACAATGAAATGGACAAAATTAGGTCATAAAATAATATAGTATACCATAGTAAATACTGACATAATAAAGTCACAGTATAATGTGTCATAAAAGATAATAAAGGATCTCAAATAAATCATAGTAATTCTTTTTAAATTCACAATATAGTATGTTATAAAAATGTATATATATTTAAAGTCATAGTACGGTATGCCATAAAATGGTCACAAAAAAGTCACAATATAGTATGCTTTACATGCTATAAAAAATATATTCCTAAAAGTCATAATACAGAATGGTATGCAATACCATGAAACTGTCACCAAAAAGTCATATTATGGTATGATATTAAAAATAAAGTAATTGTATGCTGTGAAAGAGTCAAACTAGAGCATGCCATAAAAATATATAGTAAATAATGTTCAATGTGCCATTAAATTATAGTTAGTAGTCTTCCATAAATAAACTGAGACTAAAAGAAATCCTCCCCTTGGTAAGAGAAGTTGCAAAATATGAGTGTGAATTTGACATTTTAGTCTGAGCATAGTATGCCATAAAATATCTTATATTTAAAAGTTATAGAACTGTATTCTATAAGAATATATTTTTTTTTTTAAAAGGTATGCCATTAAAAGTATGTCAAAGTGTAATAGTATATTATGCTATAAAAACTGTCACCAAAACGTCATACTATGGCATGTTAAATTTTAAAAGTTAGTATGGTATGTAAATAGTATAGTACGGTAAAATAAGGTCAGGTGTTAAGGTATTTAGGACTTGATGATGAAACCCTGATGATGCTATATGATGCTATAAAATGGTCACAAAAAAGTCAGAATATAGTATGCTTTACATGCTATAAAAAATATATTCTTAAAAGTCATAATATGGAATGGTATGTGATACTATGAAACTGTCACCAAAAAGTCATATTATGGTATGTTATTAAAAATAATGTAATTGTATGCTGTGATGTTCAATGTGCCATTAAATAAAGCGACTAAAAGAAATCCTCCCCTTTGTATGAAAACTTGCAAAATATGAGAGTGAATTTGACATTTTAGTCTCATTAAAGTATGGTATTCTATGAAAACATTGTTTTAAAAAAGGTATGCCATAAAAAGTCATAGTATGGTATGTCAAAGTGTGATAGTATATTATGCTATAAAAACTGTCACAAAAAAGTCATACTATGGCATGTTAAATTTTAAAAGTCAGTATGGTATGTAAATGTAAGAAACAAAAAAAAGTAATAGAATTGTATGTTATATAAAAATAGGTGTTTAGGACTTATAAAACCCCTCTGTCAGCTGGTGTTATTGACATGTTTGAAAAGTTCAGGTGCAGTCAGTCACACCGATAACATCCGCGTTCCACTGAGATTGGCACAACCTGCTATTTTGCATGCAGGTTCACTGGAATGACTTACTGAGATACTGATAGAATTGAGTCATTGTTAACGGTATTAACTGTGCTTTTCCTGCTCTGACAAGTCGACATGTCTGATCTGCAAAAGCTCAGACTCACATTTACACAGCCAACAGCAGAAACACATCTCCCCTGACAAAATTGACCACTTTTTAAGTTACAATTCACCTCATATCACATGTGTTACTGTGAGGTTGTGAGTTGATGAGTGTGCTGCTTACCTCCACCAGGCCTGTTCTCTCCTCCAGCGCTGCTCTGCCCGAAGATGAAGGCTTCTCCATGGGATCAACACCACACCTAGCACAAATAAACACACAAACTCTTAACAACCCAGTACTTTACACTCAGAAGAACCTCCATTTTCAGCTGTTCGCTCTCAAACTGCTCATCTGAAGCACATGCCTCGCTTAAAGTTGCACCAGAAGCTGCTGAGGACGGTGACAGCACAACACATTCATACTGCGGCGACAGCACAGCACATTAAACAGCTGACGGTTAAACCGGAGCAGTTTGCATAAGAGAAGGATGATAAGGATGAAGATCACATGCACACATTAGCCTCATTGTATTCAAATCACACCACTATAGTGCTTCTATGGTGCACCACATGCCTAAACCTGGTTTTAAACCGATGAATAGTGTGTCTCCATGTTATCTTATCTCTTAACATCTTGTTGGCAGGAAATAATATAACAGAAGTTGCAGAGAGGGTGTGATAGATTCAAAACACACAAAGCGCACTGTTTTTACTCTTGTGTAACAGGAAGTAACTGTTGCATGCATACAAAAATATCAATCAGTGTCTTAAAAAAAGCTACATTAACTGTTAATACAAAGGGATGAGGATAAACTGTAACATTAAACATTAAAACATATTGTTATTGTATTACAGGTCCAGTGCAACAGCTGAATCTGCTCCGTCTGATTCATTCTTGGGCAACATCCACCTCAAACACAGTGATGCAATGTTTGACTTTGAGCTGAGATCTGAAGTGAGCTACAAGTCTGGTTTCAGCAGAGGTGACGCAGGTTAAAATACTGAAGAAAAAAGAAGAAAATAATTCCTGGACTGACTGTAAAAAAAAAAAAAAAACTCTCCTTTTTGTAAGAAAACATGAGAGAGAACTTGAGATTTTAGTTGTGGCATCAGAAAAGAAACTACCACCATGGTAATGATATATATTGCCATAAAAGACAATAATAAAGAATACAAAAAAATTATTAGTAAAGCATAAAATGTGTGTCATGTAAAAAAAAAAAAAAAAGTAA
>CAFUXE010000566.1:332773-343490 GCA_903364295.1 Serranus cabrilla | reverse complement strand
GGCCAATCTAGCAGCACATGATGGATACTTTTATTTTGTATTTACATACTTTTTACTATTGTTATGAGACTTCTAGTTTTGAAACAATACCTTTCAGATTGTTCTTGAGTATAAATAATCTGAATCTTGTTTACACCACTAATCATACCAGAGGTGACAGAAGAATTTAGGATTTTTACTTAAACTAAAGTAGAAATATCATAACCTAAGAATACTACATTTGACAGTGAAAGTCACAGATGAACGTTTTTACTTAAAACTACAAATGTATTATCAGCAAAATGTAAATAAAGTATAAAAAGTAAAAGAACTCATAATGCAAAATGGCAACTTTTAAAGTGTCAAATATTTTAGAATATATATTATTCTCACTTCATCACTAACAAATACATGTACAAGCTTTTTACTTTCTATCTCTTCTATTCTTGGTTGGACTAAATATTTCTGATGATGTAGCAAAATGTATTTTATGCTTTTAGGACAAATTACGAAATTAGTCTTTTGGTGCCACAGCTTCCACAAAGCCTGCTATAACGTTAATATAGCATAATATAAAGTATTTTGTATACTACTGGCTGGATAAGTAGTGTATCACATCATAGATCATTCGTGTAAAAAGTGACTAGAGTCCAGTAAATGTAGTGGGGTAAACCGTGCAATATGTATGCGATACTAGCGAAGTAGAAGTTAAAGTAGCAGATAATGGAAACACGTTACTCAAGTTAAGTACAAGTATGACAAAATTGTAGTTAGATTACATTCCTCCACTGCATGACAGACTCACATGTCTCTGATCAAAGTGCGCAGTTTAGTTAGTTGTTACAGTAGCAGTCGAGTTACCCAACAGGTTAAATGACCGTTGAGTGTTTAGCTAGCAATTTAACAAGCTTTCTTACAACATGCTAACAATTCGCTGTAATCCTCATATAGCCGTTAGCTGGCAACAAATCCACATTTACAAATCGTCAAGTTATTATAAGCGGGGCTGGTCAGTCGAACAACGGCCAAAAACGGTGTTTGACGCATGAGACTATCATATTAACAGCTAACGTTTGCTAGCCATCGAGCTAATCGTTAAATACCAAGCTAACTAACTAAGCTAACAGACGTTTAGCTCGTTTGTCAACACAATTCTCCTTCATTCTACATTACAGAATATCATATATGTTACTGTTACAATTTAAAAATACACATTGGGGGATGGCTCAATATAAAGGTGGCGCTTACCTCCCGTCTGCTACGAGCTAACTGTTTGGCAGCCTTTCTTCTTCCTGCTTTACTTTTTTTTTTTACACAAACAGTACGTGTCAGTCAGCGCACAGCGGCCTGACGATGTCGCCATGGGAACGCCTCGAAAATTGTAGTCAAATTGTAGTCCTTAATTTGTGACGGTAAAATATGTCGGGTTTTTTCCCACTTCGCTAATGAATACAAATAAATAAGTCGTTTATTTTACAATTACTAAACAGGATTCACTCTTGTAATTTGAAATCGATCAAATATTTTTATAAAGAGGTACTTCCTGTTTGGTGTGTCACAGAGAAATGTCCCCGGTACACCTAAAATGGCCGACTCATAAACGTAGACGTGACAAACAGTCACCAGCAAAAACTTCGATTTTCGTTTATTTTCTTTCTTTCTTTTTAACAGGTTTTAAGGTTGGATACGACTATACGTTTAATCAAATCTATTTAATAACAAACACTAGACTAACTTCTCATAAAACTAAAGTAAACGCAGCGCTGATGCAACTTTAAACGTTTGAGTGTAAATGGGTGAAGATATCAATAAAACATGGTGGCGCAACTGCGTGCAACGTTAAAAAATATTTTTTTTTTCTTTAAAAGAAGATATTTTACTGAGACTTATGTCTATATTTCGACTTAACAATTTGTAAATAATAATAATTAATTAATACAGTGCCAGTGGTGGAATAGGTATTCAGATATTTATCTTGATTAAAAGCAGCAATACTTTAATATACATTTAATCAATTTCCAATTTAAACTTTTAGTACAAAAATGTATTAAAAGTATTAAGATTTAACCAAATTATCAAGTGAATGACTAACTTGTAATTTCCAACCTTGAAGATTTTTAAAATTTTTCTTCTTAATACTATTTTATTTTAATTTTACTTATAAGTATAAAAATGGAAATATTTGATAGTATTTCTTTGAGACCAAAAAGATTTAACAATTCTAAACAATATTGAATCGTTGTATGAGAGGATATGTAGAAAAATGTACTTCATACCTTTAAGAGGCACAGAGGAGAAAAACACCCACGAAGACAGAATAATATAACCAATTTTTATTTGAAAATAAAAACTGGTAGCACCTTGTCTTTTAGAGTTTTGGTCAGATCAGGTAGACAAAATGTTGGATTTATTCTGATACACAAAGACAAATTGTGACTGGCTAAACAAATACTTTTGGTCATCACAACTGGTACAATTTCATTGTCATATTTTACTAGTTAACATGCAGGCAATAATTGCATCAGACATTAAACATCATAGAAAAACCATATCACCCAGGAAACATAACCCCAAAAATATCTTTTGCACTGAATTAAAAATGGAAATATAAAATGTCTTCTTGCATGATTGAATCTTGGATGTTACATCTATGTGTTGATTTGAATTCTGAACAGCAACATGTGTGTTGTTAGGCACAGATAAACAGTTAAACACAAGGCCAGCCTCAAAGTGGGCCCATGGATTACAATACAAAATGTTAAGCATTAAGAAAGTACTGGACAATACAGATTTTTGGCCAATAAATATAGAAAAAAACGCTCACACATGCTTAAAAAAATCAAATTTGATATTTTCAAGTGTTGCACTGCAAGTACCACAGCCACATGGCTTTCCACTTGCTCTTGACAGTGTTTTCTCACGCTCAGCATGACACATCAGAGTGTGTAGGCCTACAAATCTCTTTTCAGGCAGAACACCATTCTCTGTCCGAATTTCAAAGGCACAGTTTTTACTTTCAGCACTGTCAGTATAAAACAAGTGCAAGTTGTTTGTCATATAAAAGAATAACACAGTAACAAATGAATTATTATTCAAAAACTCGACTGAAAACTGTGGCATTTGCGGTCGTCCTATGTGCCGACATATTCCAGTGTGTCTGCTTTCAACGGACCATCAAAGACGAGATTTCACCCTGTTTACTCACATCAAATATCAATCTGAACACTAATCATGTATATTTGCATGGTAGAAATTATGTTTATTGTACAAATAAGTAAAATACACTTTTTGTTCTGCTGCTCATTTACAGGTAAATAAGGCTACAGTAATGTTAACATCTGGTGGATGCAATTATTGACTGGCTTCAGGAGGTACGGAGCGGGGTTGCATAGAGGAACCACAAAAATAGATTTCCTTATAAAACAACCTATAAAAAGAATAAATGTATAAAATTCTGGTGGAAATTTAAAAAAAAAAAAAAGCTGATGTTTGTGTTTTTTTTGTCGTTGTTGTTCCTTAAAAGGCACAATAATTAAAAAAAGAAAGAAAAAACAATGTCCAAAAGTCAAGTCAGGGCAGGCAGGCTCTGCTTTGGCAAAAGAACCACTTGGATGTTCTGACTGGAGATTGTTGGGGGGCTTTGGTTGTCGTTTCCCGCTCGTTCAAATAGTGGTTGTCAATAATGTCGGCGCGGAGGTTCGGAGGAAAATCCTCAGATCGTAATCTAAAGCTTCAGCTCAAACACATCGTGAGCTTCCTTCACCTTCACACTAATGCAGTTTTCTAAACAGAGGACTTTGTGCCGAGGCTAAAAAACTCTACGCTCGTTATATATATACGGTTTCTATGTGAGTTTGTAGAATAAAGGTTCAGTGTCCGCGGAGCAGGTCCAGCTGGGTGTAAACATTCTCAGCCTGACTCAGTTCCTCGAACACGGGCAGAAGGTTGAGCAGCTCAGCGTCGTCCACGTCGTCAAACCATGACACCACGGGAACCTGACGGAGACACGCCGTGGTCACATGTGTTTCATGTACATTTCTATGAATAAACATTCAACAACAATTTCAATAAACTTGAGTTAGTTTTAGCTTCTAATATGTGAGAGTAAACTGGATTTCTTTGGGTTTTTTGAGCAACAAAACAAGACATTTAATGACCTTTTAACAGGTATTTCTCACTATTTTTGCACAATATTAAAAAGAAAATGATCTGCAGATTTGACTATTATAAATAATAAAAAACACATTGGACTAAATCTGCTAATTTTAACAAACTACGTGATGATTTGTCTTCATTTTGACCACATTGCCACATGTCCTTAAGTTATCTTTAGCACATTTATTTGGACCCGGCTGTGTTTAAAACCTGTTTCGTTTAAGCTCGATGAGATCAGGTGCATGTCAGTATTTTCCCTGCAGGTGCAGCAAACTCACAGCATTGTTGGGGTGGAAGATGTAGGAGGCAGGCGAGTTATCCAGGATGAGGGTTTTGTGGAGGTCTCGGCCCAGACGGCTCAAATCTTTGACATAGCAGCCCTGATGGAAAACACACGACTCCCGGAACAAGCGGGTCCTGAACACCCCACACTGATCCAGCAGGTCCGTCACAGGGTCTGCATACTGAGGGGGGGAGGGAGGGGGAGGGAGGGGAGAGCAGGTCGGACTAATGAAGCACTTTAACTAATGGAGGAAATCTAATTCTAACAGCTGAGAAATAAAATCATACGTCCAAAAATTTTAATCTGGATTTGGTTGCAGCAGCAGCAGCTTCTTCATCTGTGTTTCAGTTTTCTTTAAGTTTATAATATAATAAATGTTAATTAAAGTGCAAAGTCAGAGAGCATTTAAACCAACTATAAGACTTTTCCAGGAGCTAGTTCATGGCTGTAGATTCCTCTCTAGAGAACTTCTTCTGCAGGTTTTTGTCTCTAAGTTTTTTGGGTGTTTGTTTATTTATTATCTGTTTTAACTTTACCAAATGTTTGTACATGCATATGGTAAAAATAACAGCCATATACTGTATAAATATAATGGGAACAAACTGCCAAATTAACCGTTTGTTTAACTTATATGCAGAATAATTGTGTTATGTACTAGTTGTGCATTATATCATGAAACCAATGATTACTTAATTTATTCTGCTATTATTAGAACAATGTTTGCTAATCTGTGTTTTTTAATTGAATTAATTATAAAAATGCATTTTATGAAGTTCAGGTCTGACATGTGGACCCTATAATATTCAGGATACTTGATTTGAACCTGTATGTAGATTATCTTTGCAGTAAACACATTTTATCTCCAGTTTAAAACGGGTCAAAGTGAGCGAGACAACATCAGTCTGTGTGAGTAAATATTCTCTTTACTGTGAACTTCTGCACATCACACACACACATGTGCAGCTTCCTCATTTTAAAACTGTTACATCTGACATTATTTTAATCTGTTCTTTATTTATGTTATTGACTGTTGCAATACTAATAATTTTATTAATCGATCATATGTTGTCACCTTTAACTGAAAGACACTTTGCTTATGAATTCTGCTACAGAGATAAACTTGCTTCCTCTTAATGTTTATGGTACAAACAGCTAATTCCTTTAAAGTGAAAAGCTGCTTCTGGTATTTAGATATCAACAGTGCAATCTATTTTAATGTATTTAAGCGCCATTTAATTATCACTTATATTATAAGTTTAAGAGTTGATGCGAGCAGCTCCAGATGAACACAAACACTCTGTGAGCAGGAGGACTACTGAGGTGACTAACAGCACGTTAACAGCTGCTATCTCAGTAAAAGGGAAACTAAAAGGCGAGGAAAGATCAGACGTTACATCAAACATCAAACAGGAAATGCGCGGCGCCGGATGTGTTCCTGATGTAAATACCTTTGCCAGACTGGCTGTGAACAGCACACATTCAAACAGCTCCCCCATCCTCTGCAGGAACTCGTCCACGTACGGCCTCTTCAGCACATACACCTGCAACACAAACACAGCGTGAGCGACACGTCCCACCTCCAGGACCAATCACACGTCTTCACGTCCTGCCGTCCGTCTTTCGTTTCCATCCGCCGGCTGCTAGCGGCCAGTTCCTGAAACAAGTAATCAAGAATAGGCCGAGCCAGTGTTAACCAGCCTATCCTGGATTACTTGAACCAGGCAGAGGCCCACAGAGGATCCCTTACCAGCACACGGGGTCCCAGGAATCACATGTCTCACTTAATTACATTCCCACATGTCCAACGGCGAGCAGCTCTGAACAAATGGCGTGTGCTCGCCGAACATTTCTCCAACATCGTCACGGAGCAGCAATATGTACCGCATCACTTATTAATGACATTTTAAATGAACTGGGCTGAAATGACTCATTTTCTTGCTCATGCACAGACTTCCACTTGTTCAGCAGCCGGCCAGCAGAGGGCGCCGCCGCAGCACAAAGCCTGAAGGCCGATCACTTACAAAGACCCATCCCTCCTCAGCTCAGCAACCACTGCAAACACACCGACATACACACACAAACACAGCCCCCTCCCCTACACACACACACACACACACACACAGTAGTTTACCTGGTGTGTGGTCCCCTCTATCTCCACAGGCACGATGAAGTCTGCATTACTAATGGGCTGCAGGAGAACACAGAGGGAGATGGTTGGCGTGCTCATTCACATGAGCTGCGCTGTGTACATTCACATGGCATTACATAACAAGGGAACCAGGCTCACAGCGCCACAACTCACACACTGGAACTCAAGCACATTAGTGAAGAAACTAATACAGATTAATAAAAAGAAAATCAACAACACGCTGCCAGAATATACACCAATAAACATTTCCTTCGTGTTTGTTATTCCTGAAGCTTTCACTTCCAACAATCTACTCAAATGAGGAAGAAAAACAAGCTGTCGGGTGATAAAGAAACAGATTTCTGTGCTTCGGTACCTTGAAGGAGCTGTGCACCAGCGTCTCATCCAGGTCTATGACCACACAGATCTTCCCCTGGTCCTGGGCCTCGACCTCAGGCAGGAGGCTCGCTTCACACTGCTGGGAAGACACACACACATTTTAAAGGGACTGTCCCACACACACACACACACACCTATACGGTTTCTCTTAAAGAGCAAAATCAGTCCTGATGTCTGTGATTCATACAGAATCAGACCTTGGCTGTGATTTCACCTCTGGGAAATTAGATAAGACTGGATGTATGTGTGTCTGGGTGCGTGTGTGGGCATCATTATTGCATATTTTTAGGATTAGCATGTTTATGTCTTTCATTATCGCTCCCAAAAGTCTCTCTGCAGGCTTCCACCCTCAGGGGGGAAACATTCACTTGATTTAATCCCATTTTTAGAAATCCACCTTTGTGTTTCCCTCTACAAGCTGAACTTAATTATTAATATATTGCATAAGATAACTCATCTGTTAAGATCCAGAGGAACTACAACACAAATCTAAGTTCACCGGCTGAACAGTGCAGCATCACCCCGTCAGTGAGTTTCATTTGGTTTCCCTTCAGTGCCAGGCGATAGCCCGGCCCTGCAGACTGCTTCCTGTTTGCTCCTGCTGCTGGAGGACACTCCTCAATGTGAACAAACATGGCATCTCATTAAAACGCCCCTTACATGCTACTGAAGCTCTAATCAGGCTGACAGCGTTCACCAGCGTGGCCGGCCGTGTGCAGCAGGCGCTCAAGGCTTTATTTTTTTCTCCACCTCAGCAATTACGAGGCACACAATACAGCGTTCTCTGCTCGCCGTCCGCCCAAAGGATTGATAGTCGCTCTTATCTTCCACGGAGGATCAAGTGTGAACATCAAAGTGATGGCGGATCCGCAGACAGTTGCGGTTCGCTTTCAAGATGTTCAGAGCAGGTGCAGTAGTGGTTTTTAGTGCGCAGTTGTAATAAAATAACGCTTGAAGACGATAATAAGCATTTTCTTTACAACAGCATGTTTAGTTTATTCCTGCAGATGGCCGAACTATTCAAACACGTCCTCCTTTATGGCAGGCAGAGTGTGTGTGGGTGTGACGAGGAAGTGGAATCTTAAATAAACAAAAATAAAGGCAGGACTGAACCGAGGTCTTCAAATTGTTTTCAGTGGTGTGAAACATTGCTGGAATAAGAATAGTGTTACCTTGACAACCGTCCCATTTTCCTGTGACTCCAGCAAGGCCTGCTGGGAAGGCGGCGGTGTTGGTGGCGGTGGTTTGGGGCCATCCTGAGCTTGGAGGCAACAGAAGAGCGCTTTGAAGATGTTACAGCTCCGAGGCTGTTTCAGGGCCGACCGGCTCACCTGGCCTGTTCACGGAGAGAGACACTTCATGAGCGTGGGACAGATACACCCGCTGACTGATGTTATCGGCTGATATCGGACTGTTTAAGGCCTGTCGTATCGGTGTACACACTGTCCGATATGTGCCGTTATAAAAACTGTTTTACACAATATATAAAGCAGAAAAATGGTGTTTTCTATTGTCACTAATCGACTGAAACTGAACAGTAATGATGTTTTTATTTTACTCCTGTTTATCTAATCGGCTGACAGTGTAACACTTTGTTTGTATAATAATGTTAAATACTATTTTTAATAAAGTTTTATGTTTGAGGAAGTAGCTCTCTGTGCACCTTTGCAGAGTGGTGAAAAATCAGTGCACAAAAGATCTATTTTCATTACAGTTATCGATTAATTTTCCATCTCAAATTCGTATCTGCTCTCATGTGGTCAACATGGAAACGTTAAACAGGACCTTGACTCACACATCAGAATCTTGTTACATGAAAACAGATGAAAATATTGCTAACACTTGAATTTAGTAGCTAGTTACGAGCTGTTTGTTACATGTAGTTTGCGGGATGAGCTTCCCCTTTCCTAAAGGCACCATCCATCTGTCTACAGGGATGGCACAACCCGCACATGAAATCTGTTTTTAATGCGCCTGCCTCTGCTGCCGCCGCTGCTGCTGCTGCTGCTGGAAATGGCTGGTACATGTTATATAATCACAGAGGGCGGGAAAACCCACACTTTTCAGCAGTACCTTCAACAGAAAACACAGACAGAAAACATTCCAACCATTTTAAACTCTGAGACCTTTCAGGGCTGCCTGAAGCAAGCCAGGACAGACAGACAGACAGACAGACAGACAGACAGTCAGTGAGCCGGACCAGCAGTCACACCTCAGCGCCCTGTGCAGGTCTTTGATCAGTCACTGTAACCACGAGTGCCCCGGCCCCACACAAGACTTATAGTAAAAGAAAGGGAGGAAAAACATTCTTGCAGGCCCTCTCTGGTGAGCTTCATGTGAGGACTTGCAAACAGAATGCAAACCTCAATGCAGAGCACCGTAGTAAACACACTTTACTCGAAAGAGGAACTGTTGACGAAAAGTGGACAGAGGAAGATCTTTTTTATCCCTAATAATCCACAGTGGCGACATAATGCGGACACACCACTGTTACACAACACCATGTTAAAGAGACAAAGGGGCTGGTTTGATTATTCCTCTGATTCTTACTCCATTAGTCCTGCACACTTTTTTCCTGACAATATCCCTTCAATAAAATCCACATGATTAATGAGAATCCTGACAGCCAATCAGTGTGAGCCAGCCTATTGATTTCCCACAGGAAGGGCAGCATTAGCCATGTATGACATAACACATACATTATATCCCCCCTGCATGTGGAAAGGATGGGCAGATTAATGTATCACTCAATGTGACACAAATATGCAAAGCAAAAAATACACGCTGTTTATTATCTATCTAAAACAGTGCGTGCAGCATGCAATATGCACGATATCAACAAGCGAGTGGGGAGGCAGAATCAATGAGCAAAGCCTCTTTTAAGCCTGAGGAAAGCGTGCAAACAACGAAATCTTTGAAACGGCGCTACAATGGGCGTGTGCAGAGGGGTGTGTTTGTGCATTCCGCTGTCAACACCGCGGCACCTGGTATTTCTATACAGTCCCCACTGTTAATTTACAGCCACTCTGAGACCCCCTTAAACCCATCAGCTTGTAAAAAAAAATGTACTATGATTTCATGCAGAAACTGAGCTGTTTGTGTGGGGATAAAAACAAGCAAACGTGGGGACAGTGCAGCAGTGTTTAATGCCCCTAACGATCTGTGAACACCTCCCCCCTCATCTGAAATATGAACAAAACACCACATGATGGTTTATAGATTAACCAAACAGCTTGCTTTACACTGCACATAGTGCTGCCTGTGGTGACAGACGAGCTCCTCGCGCTGTACCTGGTAGTAGTAGGATATGGGATGGTGCCAAACAAGCTGGAACCTGATCGACATAAATACACGGCAGCTTGGGCTGTTTTTCCTTTTTTTCCCTGTGAGCTGGCCATGACCACCAGCACAGAGCAGCCTTAATCACAACACCACATGTTAAAGAAGCGACAGAGATTTACATAAAAAAGAGATAAAAACAGGATCAACAATGGCTCAGCTCTGCATGGCAGTGCGTAATGGAGACTGTGAACTTGTACTTATTATATCCAATAGTAAAAGGGGCAACTTAGCTGTGATGAAGCCACATTACAATCTTGTTTTTCTGTCTTTTATTTCTATTTTAACAGCTGTTTTATGCTAAGCAGGTGAAGAAAAACAGCGTGTATTAAGACCATGAGTGTTGTTGTGGATCTATGGATCTGTATTTTATAATAAAAAGGCAGATTTGCAGATTTGTTTGGTAAATGTAGAAAAAAAAAAAAAAAAAAAAA
>CAFUXE010000566.1:314218-325954 GCA_903364295.1 Serranus cabrilla | reverse complement strand
TACAGTTTCTTGCTTTGATAAATTGTATTTTTGGCAATTAGCTTTTCTAATAAACTCAAATGAAGTGTACAAAAATAAAAAAAATTATATAAACAATAAAGCTGATTATTTCACATTAATAACAAGGAATTAATTAAGTAAAAGCACAGTTTTAAAGGAGATTTATGGAGCTCATTACTAAACGACTTTATATCATCAAGTATTGATATAATAATGAGGCAAAAAACTTAAATATCTACTCCTCATTTTGTAACAATTTCCACATATTTATCTCTTTATTACAGTTTGTCTGTTTGTTTGATTGTGAACAAAATAACTCAAAGAGTTCTGCACGGATTTGGATGAAATTTTCGGACATCATGTGTATTGGGACGAGGAACAGGTGATTAGATTTTGGTGGTGATCGATGATCCAGAACACCATCTGGAATTTATATTGTGAATTTATATTATTGTGTCAGTGACCCTATTGCCTTCACTAACTGCCGCCATCTAGTGGATGAATTGTTTCAATGCCAGTGTCCCAAAATACATGTTTTCAATATAATCCTTCAGGTGCAGTTTGGTGAGTGACCCTATTGCCTTGGTGAGGTCTGCGCTCTCTGAGTGTTTTTCTAAAGACAATAGGAACCAGATCCAGATCCGCCTCCTCATGTCACTCACCAAATATCCCACAAACGTCAGGTAGGTGATGGAGAGGAACGCCGCCAACAAGTACAGCCACACGCTGTTCAGCTCCGTCACGTAGACGACCACGAAGTACATGTTGATGGCGCACACGATCAGGATCACGACTCCTCCTCCGATCTTAAATACCCTGCAGGGAACAAAGAGAGAGAGAGAGTTTACAGGACGAACATTTATCTGTTCTCTGTGTCTTTGTAATGAACAGAAACTTACAATCCGTTGGCAAACTCGTTCATGAGAGACGGCAAACTGGTGAAGGTGAGGATGGGAATGAGGGCGAACGGCAGCTGGGAGGAAAATGAAGATGTGCTGGATTATTAAAATGCAGCTGATAAAACAATGAATAATCCCAGTTACTTACTGTGCAAAAGAGAATTTAGAAAAACTATTTTATTATTGTCGCTGCCTGATGAAGAATTTGTTATTTTTCTAACTTGGTTTCAAAACGACTTGATTATATATATTTAATTATAAAGTTTAATTTAAGTTTAATATTATTTTATTATTTTATTTGATTCCTTATTTTATAAAAAAAATGTATTATGTTTTTTATGTTGGTTTTATTGTGCTTTTATTTTATTTTATTGTATTATTTTATTTTTATTAAACCCTTAAACCTTTCTGCGGTTTGAAAAAGTATGTTTTCTTAATCGGCAAAAATCGGAATCGAAGCTTAAAATAGTGATATTTCTGACAGAATCTCTTTATTCTACAAGTCTCATTTAAAACGTGTCCAAAAATAAAGTGTTTGCACGAACCAGATCCTGTTAAAAACTTTAAATTCTGCAAATTTTCACAAGAAAAATATTCACTGAAAATCTGTTTACACAGAGCTGAGAGGAGAGGACAGGAGAGAGGCTGTAAACACTGAGAATATGTAGAATATGTGGAGCAAACGAGATAAAGGTGATGTATAAGAAACATAAAGCCGACCTGCATGCTCTGCAGCACGTTGAGGAAGTCGTTCATGCCCGTCAGGTGCTGCACGTCCTGGAAGATGGCGACTAGCAGCGTGGGAGTGATGGCGATGGAGCGCGTCAGCAGCACCCGAGCAAAACGTGACCAGCGCAGGTTCAAGAAACCCTGAAGGCACCAAAACACATCAGGAAACAGTTCAAAAGGTCCCCAAAAATACACAGTAAACAGACATTATCGTCAGAATTTAAACTCTCCGACAGTCCTTGAACAGATCATTGGTTCTGGAAGTTTCCATTATAAAAAGTGACCAAAAGAAGCTTTAAATGTTGCTGTTGGTGTCAGAACCTCTTCCCCTCCTCCACTGACCTCCATGACAAACTGTCCCGAGTACGTTCCCGTCATGGTGGAGCTCTGACCCGCCGCCAGGATCCCCACAGCCCAGATGTAGAGCGCCGCGGGGCCGAAGAAACAGCCGAGCACCACCCCCTGAAAACCAGAAGATCAGCAGAACAACACAGGTTAAAGACCCACTGAGCTTTAAAAAACTAGAGGAATGAATGTAGATGCTGCACTTTTTGAGCCATTGAAGATTTTTAGTTTCGTATTATCAGCCAAGAATTTAATAAACAGAATAATACAAAACTAGAAAAGCACTTTATAGTGCTTTATCAACAACATGTTTCCTGAACAGTTAACGATACCTGTCTGAGCTGAACTCACCCCTTTGTAGATGTTCACCTCCAGAGTTTGGTTGTTCTGAGGGATGAGATGTGTGTGAGGACTTCCTGTTTGATTGCAGACGTTGTGCTGAAATAAAAAAAACATGCACATCTGTAGCACAGCAGCCAAACAAACACATATTCACTGGAAATCTGTTTACACAGAGCCCAGAGGAGAGGACAGGAGAGGCTGCACACAGGACAATAGCATGTGAAGAGCCAATTTTATTTTTATCAATATTCATGACACTTGTGTGCACTTGGAAAAGTGTTTCATCTATAAATTCCATTTTATTCCATTTTTTAAAAATAAATGTAACTTGCCACTCACCACTTCCTGGTTGGTGCGCTCGTAGAACGCCTCGGCGAACACGGCGACCACGAACACGTTGATGAGGAAGGAGATGAACAGAGCGACGGTCGACTCGATGAAGAAATATTTGTTGGCCTCTTTCACTTCTTTCCTGTTCGTCCGATCGACTTCTCGAGACTGAGAGGACGACACGAGGACACTCAAGACAAGCTTCATACAGAGGATTTAATGCAAAAAAAGGTTTTATCATGCATTATTTTCACCTGTTGTATGTAAATATTTGTGCATCCTGGGTCCCTAAACAGTCTGTGAGCTGCATGAATCTGAGCCTCTTTAATGTTGTTCCTGTGTGATGATGTTCGTCTCAGTGTATAAAATGAGCTGCTGTGACCTCGAGGAGAATCAGCCTCATGAAACTTTACAACCAAAAACTAGAGACGGAGAGCGTTCAGAGGATGTAAAGCTGTGGAACAGTATATTAACAATAAGGAGGTTTTTCAGCAGTTTGGAGATCAGAAATACTCGCCTGCCAATCGCTGAAAACACTAAAATCTCCAGTTTTTGAGGCCAAATCACAGCCTGGATTTTTCTGTGTTGTTGCAAACCTTTTGGTATATTGACGTAATAATCTGGAGGGGTTTGGACCATTTTTAGTCATTCTTGTTATAAAGAAATACCTAACTCAGCACCAAATATGTGTAATAAATGGTATCAACCCCAAAAATTGCTGCAACAATTTATGGGACAAAGTTGAGCTGGAAATGGACAAACATTAATGTTCTGAACCCTTAAACACATTAATATATTTACTTAATTGATTCATTGATGAATTACTTATTAAAATACTTGGAAAATGAACATTTTAACCTAACCAAGTGTTATTGGAGGATATCACAAGACTTTTACTATTGTGGTTTTCATTTTTATGTTGTCAATTTAGTCATTTTTATTAGAGATTTATAAGCAGAACATGTTGACTCTCAGATTAATCTCCAGTTGTCAGATGATGTTCGTCTCTTCTCTGTGACATTTATTGTTGACCTGCTGCTCACAGCCTCCAGCTCTCTGTCAAAGTGTGCCGGATGATTTAAAGAGATAATCTGCTGGCTGCACCTTGACCAGAGCAGAGTGGAGGTAGATGTTGTGCGGCATGATGACGGCGCCCACGATGCCCACCGCCTTCCCCAGCTGCTCCGGGCCGCAGCCCGCACAGTACGGCAGGAACATCCCCTTCAGCAGCTCGGCCTGGTCGGGACGCACCGTCACGTACTGAGAGAGAGAGAGAGAGAGGGAGAGAGAGAGGTTATAAGAAGAAGGAAACAGGAAGCAGTGAAACCAGAAAGCCCAAAGAACTGAAATAAAACATAATTTCTGCTCTGTGATTTTAATTAGTCAGGATGTTTTAATATTCACCTTCATGTGTGAGTTTAAAGTTCGCTGCTCTTTCAAAGTGTCCTGATACTTTTGTACTTTTACTGCAGTAAGTTTTGAATGCAGGACTTTAACTTGTAGAGGAGTATTTTCACAGTGTGGTGTTAGTACTTTTACCGCCATAAAGTAATCTGAATACTTTTGGAAATTGCCACTTCAGTTAGAATTATTTGACAAACGTCCTGTGGTTTTATATGAAATGCACTGATAGTTTTGGCTGTAGTGCTTCAGTTATGGTGGAGAAATGTAAAACTTGATTTAATGCATTTACTCCTGCAGCACATAAACTATACTGATCATGAAAACACAACACAAAGCACCAATATACAGAAACGTACACAGATGAAGAAAGTTCCTTTCAACAGAGCCTGGAAGGTGAAATGCAACTTATTGTGTAGAAAAAAGGTGAGATTATGTTTTAAAATGCATTTAACTGGACGGAAATTTTATTTGTATTTGAAAAGATTAAACCTGAGAAAATGCACCAAACATTTAGTTTAGATGTGAAAACAGTAAACGTACCTCGTAACCGAAGGTGACGGCCATGATGGTGATGAGGAAAGCGAAGAAAGCTTCGAGCTTCCTGAGGCCTGCAGAGACACAGACACGCTTTATTTATCATTGTTGTTGTTGTTGTTGTTGTTGTTGTTGGGACTGTTTTCACTGAGAGCGCAGCAACAACAAACCGTATTTGTCCAAGAAGAGGAAGACGAACGTGTCGACGATGGTGATGAGGACGCCGCCCCACAGCGGGATCCTGCAGCACAAAGCGGAAAAACTTTTACTTCACTGAAGACTTTAAATATACATTTTATTGGCATGTAACATCAAACACAATCTTACATTCTACAACTAAACAAACTAACAAATAAAAAATATACAGCAACCAAATAGCAGCAAGAAGTTTATGTATATAATGTGTGTAAATGTCTTATTTTTATTTATTCTTTAATCAGTTTTCATGTCTTTGTCTGTATCTGAAGCTGCTCTGATGAAGAAATTTCTCCTCTGCAGGTTAAATAAAGTCTGATCTGATCTTATTAGTGTTATTATATGTATGTATATATTAATGTGTGTTGACCTGCCGGAGGAGAGCAGGTTGAAGGCGATGGCGCAGCCGATGACCTCCTGCATGTCTGAGCCGATGATGGCGAGCTCCACCATCAGCCACAGGAGGATCCGAGGAACCTGAACAGGAACCGAGACGTCAGTCACACGTCTTTATTTACCGAGAAACACAATCCAAGATACCAGAGAGTCACACGGGCTTCAGTCAGTCACAGGAGGATAAAACTGATCCGTCCTCTGACTGGAATTATTATTTGAGGCCGTGCAACATAAACAACTAATTAGATTTTATTTTTTTATATTTAAATCTATACATATTTATATATTATTATTATAATTATTATTTTATTTATTTATTTTTTTAAGTTTCTTCTTTTTTTGTTGTTTATTTGTATTTTTCAAGTTTCAAGTTTTTTAAAAGTTCAATAATTTATTTTTATATTATATATTTAAATTAAAATTCGTTTTTTAAATTAATTTTCAAGCTTTTTAAAAGTTCAACATTTATTTGGTCAAATGTATTTCTTTATATATTTATGTTATCAATTCTCTTTTTTGTTACTTTTTTAAAAATTCATTTTTCAAGCTTTTAAAATAATAATATTTTTTTATTTAGTCTAACTTATTTACATGAAATATTTTAATGTGTATATTTTTACATTATTCTTTTTTCATTCATTTTAAAATGTTTGTTTTTCAAGCTTTTTTTAAGAATAAAATACATTTTTTTCAATAAATGCATGAGGTTTCTGGAGCTTCTTAAAATGTGTCCAGCAAGCAAAAAGTCTCAGGACTTTAAACAACGTGTTCACCTTATTCATCTTCATACAATAATTAATTCACTATCCACTGACCCCAGCTGCTCAGAGCATTAAAGCCCTGTAGGTCTCTGAGACAGACAGCAGCTCCCTGTCTTCTCACCGTGTGGTACTGCCGGTTGCAGACTTCGGCCAGGTGCATCCCGGTGACCACGCCGAGCCGAGCCGCCAGCCGCTGCAGCAGCAGGCCGATGATGGTGGCGGCCAGCAGCACCCAGAGGAGCTGATGGGGGAGAGAGCACAGAGAGAGGACCACTTTCATAAAGAGTAATAACAGGAGTTTGGATTTAATGGAGAACTGCATAGCAGGTCAACAATAAATGTCCCATAGAAGAGATGAACACATCATCTGAAAGCTGGAGATTAAACTGAGAGTCAACATGTTCTGCTCATGAATCATTAAAAGCACTTTTTGTTACACATATTTGGTGCTAAATTCTACCAATTTCTAACACTAAAGAATTGATAAAAATAGTGAACAATTCCTCTGAAATATCACGTTACGTCACGATAAAACCTTTGTACCATCACAGAAGAATCCGAGCTGTGGTTTGGTTTAAAAACCTTTAAATATTCAGAGATTTCTGCAGGAACAGCAGGTATCTGTTCTCTGAACTCCTTATTGTTCATACATGTAGGAAAGATATACATCCTCAGGTTGTTTTGGTCATAAATCTCTTTAAAATGACTCAATTAATCAATTAACTAAACCTATTAAGGTGTTTAAGTCCCATAAGTTGTTTTTGGCTTTTTTATTTAATTCAAGAATCAATAAAATGGAGACATTCGTCAGCACTTGTGTTGTGTTACCTGCTGAGAAACCTGCTTATTGTTAACATCCTGCACCATAACTTTACATCCTCTGAAAGCTGCAGGTCTCTAGTTTGTAGCTGTAAAGTTTCATGAGGCTGATTATCCTCGAGGTCACAGCAGCTCATTTTATACACTGAACGATTCATGCAGCTCACAGACTGTTTAGTGATCCAGGATGCAGAAATATTCACATACAACAGGTGAAAATAATGCGTGAGAGAAACCATGTGAGTGTCTGTAAATAGGAGACGTGTTGGTTCCCACAGAATCCTTTTTCATTCAGATATCCTGAGGTCAGAGGTTAAAGGTTCGCTTTAAAAATGTCAGTTGTTTCACCAGTTAAAATGTTATTTTTCTTCCTGAGAAGGTCAAAGATTTACCTTCCTCCTGTATGAGCCGCACGTTCAGTATTTTAGGAACACAAAGTTTTCTCTGTCAATGTTTTGCAGCCTGAGGCTTCGTCACACATTCACTCCACCTCACTCACTTTGATTCAAGACGAAAGAATTCAAGAGTGTGTTTGTCAAGTTCTGCAGGTCAAAGTTCAGCTTTGTTAAACTTTGTCCTGCAGCATCGAGGCCGATTTAAGAAGAGATTTAAAGTTATCCCACCTGTGGAGCAACACAGCCACATTAAACACAGTCCTTCATGTTGCTGCACACGACTTTCAGATCATTAATATGTCAGAAAGTAAATGTTTCATAAAGATATAGTGGAGCGTGTGACAGCGTCCTGACCAGAGGATGAGGTCTCAATGTGTTAATGTTATTTAAAATATAAAGTGCTGTTATTTCCCCAATGATTTCCTGTAAAAAAACATGCAATTTGTTACTGATTATAGGAAAAATAGAGACTGAAATGTATGTTTTCTTTTAAAAATTGCCAAAAATCCACCATTTTTTGTAGAAAGAAACTTTAAAAACAGACATTAATGCTGGAATTTGAAGTTTCCAACAGTCCTTGAAGTGATCATAGGTCAGAAAGGTTTTTGTTAGAAAAAGTCACCAAAACAAAGCTTAAAATTGGGATATTTTTGTTTCTGTACATTAAATTCTGGTCACGTGACAAATATTCACTGAAAATCTGTTTACACAGAGCCCAGAGGAGAGGACAGGAGAGGCTGTTTACACAGAGCCCAGAGGAGAGGACAGGAGAGGCTGTACAGGACCATCTGGTTAGTGCAAACATTTGATTTTAAATGACACATGTAGAAGAAAGAGACTCTGATCAACATTTTAAAGCTTTGTTTTGGTCACTTTTCCTAACGGTAACTTTTTTAACCTATGATGCATTTAAGGACTGTGGGGAAGTTCAAACTCTGATGAAGATGCCTGTTTTAACAGTTTCTGTATTTTTGGCGACACATACTTTTCAATCAGGGATTCAGACGGTTAAAAAAAGTTACATTTTATATCTTTGAATGGCGCCAAATCGTGTTTTTTTTCTGTGAAACATTCAAAGACATCATTAAGAATTTACAGATCAAAAGATAAAGAATTTCCCGATCATCAAAGAACTGATTTACCAGCTAAAAGAAGCTGCTTTGGTTACCTTGAAGCCGGCTTTAGCTCCGGACTGCAGGTCGGACTCGATGTTTCCTGGATCCAGGTAGGCGATGCTCATCAGGAACCCGGGCCCGCTGAACGCCCACAGCTTGGAGAGGCTGAACGCCGCCTGCAGGGCGCAGAAACACGGTGACACGCGGCGATCAGTTCAAGTTCAAACCCTACAGGGCGGCTCAGTGTGAACACGGGCTCCCGTACCTCTCCGTCCCCCTCAGGAACAGGAACCCGCTGCTCAAAGTACGTGCTGGAGACGGGATCGGTACTCTGTTTGTGGAGGAAGACGGACGGCGCCGACACTCTGTGTGTGTGTGTGGTCGGGATCACGGCCTTCTCTCCCTCCACGTCTCCCTCTGAAAACAAACGATTCACAAACATCCAACAAACATTTCAGGTCATGATATGACAAATAAAGTTCTGCAGCCGAGTGTTTCTGTTGCATCAATCCATTCGAAAGCTACAAACACATCTATAATCATGAATTTCTGTGCTAGTTTTTCTCATTTTATTCCATTTGTTATTGCTAATCCTTTCAAAATAAAGTGATTCTCTGGTTTTTCTTGGCATCCTGAATTACCTCTGTGCATAAAATCTGCAATATAAATATTAGTATATAAAAACCTGAACCCCACGTTCACGTATGTACGTTTTCCTGAAAAGATCGCCAAAAATACGCTGTTTAGAATAGAAAGAAACTGTAAAAACAGGCTTAATCAGTGAAATTTGAAGCTTCTGATTGAATTTCTTGAATAGATGATCAATTATGAACGTTTCAGTGAGAAAAAGTCACAAAAATCAAGCTTAAAATTGTGATATTTTGTGATAAATAAAGCGTTTGCACAAACCAGATCCTGTTAGAAACATTAAATCCTGCTCCTCAAATATTCACTGAAAATCTGTTTACACAGAGCCCAGAGGAGAGGACAGGAGAGGCTGTTTACACAGAGCCCAGAGGAGAGGACAGGAGAGGCTGTTTACACAGAGCCCAGAGGAGAGGACAGGAGAGGCTGCAGACATGGACATAATTCAATAAATAGAATATGTAATCCAATTTTTCCAATATTTATGACACTTCTGAGCACTTTGAAAGGGGTTTTTATATATTAAGTCCCTTTTATTCCAATTTATAAAAAAAATAATTGATCACAGAAATTCAATTTGAGTGATTTATTTAGTCATTATAACTGTGTTATTCTGTACGAAATACATGTTTGAGTTGTTGCCACTGCTATAGGTTATATATAGATTTATACAGGTTTTATATGTTGCAGTGAAACACGAGGACACAGAGAGGAAAATGTAAAAAAACGCCCTGAATCAGCTGGTTGGGTTCAGAGGTAAACTACCTGGTCCTGCTGGCTGCTGGTCCTGGTCTGTGGGAACACTGGGAGGCAGAGAGGAGATGTGGATGTTCTCCGGAGACGGATCTCTGGCTGGAAGCAAACAACTTACATTAATGAATTATTTGGATATTTTTGTACTTAAACTGCAGTAAAACCTCTGAGTCCTTCCACTGCTGCTGCATGACACGAAATAAAGTAACTTAAACATCATATTTGATGTGGAGATTCATTTATTAGTTCATCAAAAACTTGAATAATTATCTTGTTGTAGTGTTTTTTTTTACTGTTGAATATAATTTTAAACATTATTTTTAATGTTGTTAAAGTTTCTTAGTGGCATTTTAAACTGAAGACCAAATGATTAATGGATTATATAAAAAATATTAGTCAAGAAAGAACCCGTCTTAGTTAATATTATATTTTATAATTACAGTCAGAGTGAACCTGTGTTAGTGATCGAGCTTCACTTCAGTAAAACAACAATAAGTTCCTGTGAGTTACATTATATTTTATAACATAATATCCAGGAAATGATGGATGATGAGGTCAATATAAACTCTGTCACACTATAAAACCAGATGAGTCACATCAGGCAACATTTGATAAGAAGAACATAAACAGAGGTCGAAGCATTTAAAAAGAAACACTACATGTAACTGAACTAACAATAAAATGTATGTTTGCTTTAAAAGGTTAACAAAAATACACAGTTTATTTCAGAGGAAACTGTAAAAACAGGCTTGGAAAAGTGTTGTTTACATAAATTCAATTTTATTTCAATTAATAAAAATAATTTATCAGAGATGTTTTAATATTTTCTTATGTTTTTCTGTCTGAGTTGTTCCTGATTGTGCTGATTCCACAGAGCTGCAGGACTCATTTTATATGTTGCAGTGACCATCTGAGCTGATCCTGAATCAGGAGGAAACGAGACTCACCCAAGACTTACAGATTTCAAAATAAAACACACATATCACACACTGTTTAATATAATAATAATAATAATAATAATAATAATAATAATAATAATAATAATAATAATAATTACAATAGGTAAATAACAGCAAACAGCCATTAGTTATTTTTCAGATTATTTATTTAAAATTACGGTTAATATACAGGAAATATCTGTGTTAAAAAATGTATAAATCTGCTAATTTAAGTTTATTTTCAACGTTAATATGACAGTAAGTGTTTTTTTTTGTGCAACTTTTGCCGCCAGACAATTCACTGTTTTTTTATTATTTATTTGCACATTTTTCTTTACATTAAATTTAAAGTTTTGCTGTAAAAACACAAAGTTCGTTCAGGAATATGCTGCATATTTTTTTAATAGGATTCACTGTAATTGAACTTCCAAAACCATGAACCAATTGAATAACATTGTAATATAAATATATATATAAACAGATTTCAACATATTTTCTATGTAATTTGTAATAAAACTGATTTATTTTTAGTGGTATTTGCATTGAGTTAAAATGTAACAAGAACAAAACCGGAAACGGCTTTTGGGGAATAGAAACAAAAGTCCTTCAGCTGTATTCTTTAGTTCAGTTTAGTTCTTGAGTAAAAATACTTAGTTACATTTCACCACCGCTGCCTTTAGTGAAAACAGTGATTGAGACGTTGACTCACCTGGCCGCAGGAAGGAAAACATCTTCTTCTTCTGTCGCGACATTAAAAGTTTAAAAAGTTACAGAACGAGCAGCCGGTAACCTGATTCATTCAGGTTCCTCCTCGCTTCCTCGTTGTTGTTTCCAGTTTATGGAGAACAAGAACATCCGGCAGGTTGGACATCGTCCCTGCGAGTAAAGAGTCGACTCACCTGACAGGTAAGGGAGGAGGAGGAGGAGCAGGAGGAGGAGGAGGAAACAGCTCGAGGACAAAGTCAGCTCTGTTTCACAAATGACCCGAATGTCCCTTTTTATTCACGTGACCCGGTTTATAAACAGAAACGGCCCGAACTGATCCTGAATCAGGAGGAAACGAGTCAGTTAAGAGCTACGGATTTCAAAATAAAACACACATTGTAAAATAAATCAACAGACAGACAGACAGACAG
>CAFUXE010000566.1:303787-314177 GCA_903364295.1 Serranus cabrilla | reverse complement strand
ACAGACAGATAGATAGATAGATAGATAGATAGATAGATAAATAAATATGCTTTCAACAAAGAAATTTAATGTCTTTTTTTTACTATTGATTTTCATGCATTACCTCCTCATGAAGTCCAGCTCCTGCTCCTGATCTGTAGCGCCCTCTAGCAGCAGAAAAAGGTGTGTTTTGTTTTTTTCATGTCCTACAAAGAAAAGAAAAGGTTTCATGTTGAAGCGGTGGCTGCAGTTCACCACCAGGTGGAGACAAACACTCACTTATGTCTTCTTTTGTCCTCAAACATTTCAGTTACAGTTATTATGTCTGAAATAAACACCACAAAGAACAAATGCAGGATTCTCTAACCCTGGATTAAATGTGTCACTAATAATATTAACGATGCCTTCTTTCTGTTTCAGAGTCCCAGCAGAGACGACAAGAGGACACTGAAGCAGCAATTATTTTTTTTAAATTTGAAACAAAATGGAATTTATATATACAGAAATTTTCCAAGTGCCCACAAGTGTCAAGTGTCCTCTCCTGTCCTCACCTCTCTGCTCTGTGTAAACAGCCTCTCCTGTCCTCTCCTCTGGGCTCTGTGTAAACAGCCTCTCCTGTCCTCTCCTCTGGGCTCTGTGTAAACAGAATCAATCCTGTCTTCACAGAGTCTCTGAGGAGCAGAATTTAATGTTTCTAACAGGATCTGGTTTGATTTTAAAGGACACATGAAGAAGAAAGAGACTCTGACACTAACAGACACATTTCTAGCTTTGGTGTTTTAAAGGTTCAGAGGGGTAAACAGTGTGTGTTGTAAAGTTTCATGAGGCTGATCATCCTCGAGGTCACAGCAGCTCAAGTTTCCATCTTCAGCTTCCCAGAAATACCTGATTTATGCAACTCAGAGACGGTTTAGTGACGTCAGGAGGCAGAAATATTTACATGCAACAGGCGAAAACAACAATGCATGAGAAGAACTTTGTGGTTTTTGCTTTAAACTCGACTGAAAAGGGAAAAATAAAAAAAATGAACCTCTTCCCGCCGTGATATCATGACACGGTTGGTACCAATGGATCCTCAGATCTGGAGCCTCTGAAAGAAAAGCGATGAAGGATTAAACCAGGAAGATTAATGAGCTTCAGTTTGAACCTGAGGAGGAGTAAAGAAGAGACCGAGTGAGACTGAGTATTAAGAGATCATCTGATCCCCGTTTTTAATCCAATAGTTTACTTATTATCAAATCTGAATCAGCACACAGCAGCAACAATCTGTATTTGAGCTGAAATAGCTGTAACACACTGCCGTTTGTCATGTCGACAAAAAGTTGGTGCAACGAAATCAGATGTTTCTAAAGTGTTTATTTTGGCAAGCACCATTCGAAATAGAGCAAATTTGTCATGTGCTTATGTTATGTGATGAAGAATAAAATTATATACCCATGCAAAAGTCCCTGTGAAATGTACATACGTATCTTTATTGCAGAAAGGTTTAAGTGTCACTGAAATCTCACGATTTCTTTATTTTTTTTCATTTTTTTTTCTCTTTTTTGAACTCGTCATGACTTATTGTTTCACCCTCGTGTTTGCTTCAGTTTTTCGGTCGTTTTTTTACCAGCATCGGTTTATGTCTGTAGAAATTTTTAAGATCATTACACATCTGGAAATGCTTGGCATGTATGGAGTTACATGACTTCCTCTAAAATCAAACATCCGTACAAAATCAAAGTGAGTAGAAAACAAACAGAGAAAAGAACAGATACAAATCAAACCGAGAGGATCAAACCAAAGGAAAATGTCTGTGCGTCCTGATATTGAACTGGAAAAACGTCTCGTCGTCTTGATTCGGTTATAAAGCCTGTTTACACTGTTTTACTTTATGTCTTTTTAAGCTTCCTTCTTTAATCAGTTTAATTATTGAAAAAGGAGCATCTGGCTTCCTTTTGTCGTACGAAACAAGAGGAGAAATCCTCCGACACACGAGTCTGTCGTGGTTAATATTCGCTCCATGAGTCCGTCCTCTCATTTACACGTGGGCCGTCCCGCCGCCGTCCCGCCGCCGCCGCCCCTCATACGGTGGTGACCCTCATCACCACCTCGCGGTTGGCGGCGGCGCTGATCCGCGGGTCGTTGGGCCGCAGCTGGCTCAGGATGTGCAGGATGGTGTATCCACAGTGGTGGTTCAGGATAGTTCTTAACCTCCGGCTCTGTCGCCCGCCGCTGCTGCTCGCCAGGCCGTGAGGGTTCCCGCGGGCGCCGCGCGCCCCCGTCTTACTGCTTGAACTCAGCGGGTCGCCCAAGTCCTTTGATTTCTCATAGTTCAGTACTTTCCACTGCTGATTGACAGCCTGCCATCGTTTGAAGATTCGATACACTGAGGATCCCTCGTGGATGATGAGGCCTGTGGAGAGGAACAACATCTTTAAAGGGACAGTTCACCGTCATTCAACACACACACTGCAGGATAAACAAGTGTCAGTGTTTGATTTATGGGTTATTATCATCCTTATTTTTATCGTACTTACTCTTTTTTCTTTTGGTGTTTTGGTGGAAACTCACCGTTTTATTTTACAGTAACAGTAAATGAATAAATCAAACATTTCTTGTACTGTTATTATAAATATTAACCATAAAATAAAAGATGAAGTCTGTAAATTCACATAATGGGACATCATTTACAGTTTAATATATTTAATGCTTAATGTTCTTCAATGTTAGATTGTAATAAATACGTTTTTTTTACTTTAACAGTGTTAATTACCAGGGTTTTTTTTTTTTGCGTTTTTTTAAGATTTTTGATTTTGATTATTATGTTTAAATAAGTCTGAATATTTGTATTTTTTTAAGTAAATCTTTTCCTAACTGTATCCTCCGTGTTTTTTTGGAATAAGTTATGTTAAAATAAATAAAAATAACAAAATTATAATTTGTCTATGTAGGTATATGTATATTATTATTACGTGAATATACATTTGTATATTTTTGTTAGAACTATTGAGGAATTTTTAATTTTTAACTTGTTTTTCTCCTAAATTACTATTTTCTGGGTCGTGGTTTATTTTATTTTATTTTATTTTATTTTATTTTACTTTATTTTCTATTTTTTATTTATTTTTGGTAATTATATGTTTATCATAACTGGATCATCTATTGTTTTTTTGAATAAATTATGTTAAAATAAATAGGATCTATCATCAATGTATACAGGTACATTTATATGATTATTATGTATAAATAAATCTGTATATTTGTATTTTTTTAACTGAATGTTTCTCTAACTGTAACTGTTCTTTAGGAATAATTATCATTAAAATCTGCTCTGGGCTTCATAGGTAGAAACTTTCCATGTGGCTGCGATGAGAATAGACGTTTGGCAATAATCTCGGTGCAGATATCTGACGCCATCTGTTGTCAGTGTTGTCTTACACGGCGACTCACCGTTACACAAGAGCCGCCACAGAAAGCTCTTTGTCTGCGGCGCCGTCATCCTCCTACCTTTACACCATCTGCTTTTCACTTTGCTTTCTGTGTCATTGTGTTCGACCTGAACTAGCAGCAGAATGTGGACTGGATGCATGTTTTTAGCTCGTCCTTCCATAATGCGACCTCTGGTTATTAGTATGTTTTGTGTTGTTGCATAATTCTTCCCTCTAACCTCCTTTTCATGCGTCACAATCACACGTTTGTTTACATTTTACAAACCGTTTTGTATTTGCCTCCTCAGACTACAAAAATAAGTTATGTAAAAATATTTTGGCTGTATTTTCAGAGCTGCGTAGTTTTTTTTCGGCCCTGGGAGAGCTGCCAATAAAAACACATCTTAGCCGAGACGCCATTTTTAGAGTTCGATATCTGCAGAATCTGGTACAAACTTTATACAACAGATTTAAATGACTGAAAGAAAGAAATATGTGCCAGATTTTTCTTGAAAAGTGCAAAACAGGTGGTTTAAAATACAGTGTTTAATAAAGTTTATTCTTATTTCAGAATAGACTCTCAGGTTTCACTGTTTTGTTATTTTGTCTCTTTCTGTGGTTCTGTGTTGTTTTTCGCAGTGATTCAGATTGTGTCTCTTTGCAGCTGTTTTGTATTTTCCTGCAGTTGTTCTGTTTTTTTTGTAGTCTTTTTATGCCTTTTTCTGACATTTGACAGAAACACATTTTTGTCCACGATCGCTGTTTTTGAACGTCACTTCCTGTCCAAAATTTAGGACAAAAGAATTTGATGATTGATAGCAATTTTTACACACATTTGATGCTGATTTTGTCTAATTGTTGTAGAATAGATAAAAATTTTTAAAAAACCCTCCAGAATATTACACCAACACACAGAGACCTTTGGAACAACATAGAAAAATCCAGGCTGGTTTAAATAACTACATTAGGGACTTAAATCACTGAATCCACAAGAGTCTCAGCTTTCCACTCAGACCCGATTTATGCAGCTCACAGACTGTTCAGGGACCCAGGACGCACAAATAAAAAAGGTAAAAATAATGCATGAGAAAAACTAGGTAGTTTTTGCCTTAAACTGTATTTCCTCATCATGAATGAGGCCCATAGAGCACGTTTTCATTCAGAGATCTTGAACCTGCGAAAGCCTTTTGCACTAACTTTGGTGAGTTCTTCCTGACATGATATCATAACATGATCGGTACCAAAGGATTCCTCTGATCTTCTACTTTCATATCAGTGTCTCAGTGTCTCTATAGTCTTAGAATTAAAACCGCTGCAGCCTCTGAAATAAAGAAAAAATTGGAAAAATCTGATGATCGAATGAAAACATTAAGGTGTAGTTTCACGTGCGGCCACTAGAGGGCGCAGGACGTGTTTATCTCATCGTATCTGTGGTTTGCAGAAACATTTTTCACATCCTCAGAAATCTGAAATCTAAAATCAGACACCTGGATGTGTTGGGACACAGAGAGACCTGACCTATGACCTATGACCTTTGACCTTTGACCTTTACCTATGCAGACGATGTCCATGAAGCCGTACATCCCGTAGCAGATCTGGAAGAGCAGGTCCTGGCGCTGCCACTTGGCCGAGGGGCTGAGCGAGGACCAGATGAGCCAGGAGATGCTGGCGATGAGGAACAGGGAGCCGAGGATGATGGCGGCGATCTGCACCTTCTCGATCACCGTCAGAGAGATGGCCTGCCACTGCACGGGGGGAGACACCAGGAGGAACTTTAGCTCTCTACGTCTGAGTTAAAGTACCAAGACGACAATATGGACAGAAAATAAACAGTCATGCATTCAAAATCCAGACAAAATCAGACCTAATTTACACTTTTCTATGCATTAATTTGTCTCTTTTAGCTCCTTTTAAACTCATTATCTCGCATGCAGAGTATCCATTTATAACTCAGCTATAAATCTGACTTTTAATTTTCATCAATTCTACAAAATAAAATAAGTTCAAGGTTGTAAAAAAAATATTATTCAACTATTTATACAAAGGAAATTACAAAAAAAATGCAATATTTACATGTAAAGTGATTTGATTTCTTTTGTATTTAAATTTCCTTTTTTTCTATTTTCTAATTAACGTGCTGTGTAACTTCAGAAAATTCATGTTACAACATTTATTAAAATGCAAATAAATATATAATACCCTTTAATAAACACGACAATGTTAACATCTTAAATGTAAATAAATAAATCAGGTCTATAGGTGCTAATTTAAGGTATTTGCACTTCTGCTCCAGTTTAGAGGGAATTATTTAAATTTTTTAAAATTTTACTCCACTACATTTATTTAACAGCATTTGCAGATAAATATGATTTAAACACAATAAAGATCAACTAATAAATAATGATGCAGTATTATAAATTAAACTCCCAACAGTATAAAGTTATTTTTGACCTTTACTCATAAAACCACAGTGAAACTTCTTAACTACTAACACGTGAATCATTTACTATTTCAGACGTTCTCTGTTCTTTTCGTGGACTCGTGCTGCTGTAGTTGGTATTTGAGGTGTTTGTGACTCGGACCAGCTGGTGGCTGACTGGTCAGTTTCTGAGACAATGAATGTACGAAGATCAGTAGATTTTCCTCCCACTCACGAAGATGTGGACTCATTTTAGATGTATTTCTTCTGTTGTTGTGGAAATTAGTTTTATGTAACGATTATTTTATTGTCCTTGTGTTTCACTGCAACATATAAAATCTGTATAAATCTCTCTGTGTGCAGAATAACACAGTTAGAATGTCAGAAATCATATTTAAAAAAAAGAAAAATACAAATTGAATTTCTCTGATAAATTATTTTCTTTTGAGTTGGATTACAGTGGAATTTCCAGCCTCTCCTGTCCGCTCCTCTGGGCTCTGTGTAAACAGCCTCTCCTGTCCTCTCCTCTGGGCTCTGTGTAAACAGAATCAATCCTGGCTTCACAGAGTCTCTGAGGAGCAGAATTTAATGTTTCTAACAGGATCTGTTTTGATTTTAAATGACACATGAAGAAGAAAGAGACTCTGACCTACATAACCTATGATACATTCAAGGACTGTCGGAAAGTTAGAATTTCTGCCTTTACTCCTGTTTTTACAGTTAATTTCTACTTTAAACATTTTTTTTTTGTGATCTTTTAAAAAGACCTGTTTCGAACCTGTTCCCGGGTTCAGAGAATGAAATGTTAAACGTGTTTAAACCAAAATATTTTCAGGGTTTGAAGCAGCATTCATCAGCTGGTTTCAGTGACACATTGAGAACAGGTTGCTGTGGTTCAAATGTTCATATTTAACATAGATTTGGTTAAAAAACGTCGATATTTGTGGTTTGCAGAAACATTTATTTCTGTGATTTTCTTGTTCTGGCTGCAAGTTTCAAAATAAACCTTAAAATATCCTTTTTTGGAGAGTTTTCCCTGTTTTACTTGAATTTATCTTCACTGTTTTCATGGTGATAAATATTAGTTCAAATGTTTTTCTTTCTCCTGTTGAACTACACCAGGGCAGATCAACATGTAGAATAAAGTGAATTTAGCAGAAATACCACAAATTTAATTCTTCATTTCGGTCACTTTTTTCTGACAAAAACTTTCATAACCTAAGACCCGTTCAAGGACTGTCTGAAAGTTCAAACTCAGACGATAATGCCTGTTTTTACAGTTTCTTTCTCTGATAAAAGTTTCATTTTTTTGGCGACTATTTAAACTCATAACGCCCATTAAATCGTGGTTAATTACTAAAATATATAATATTTTCTTAATAGAAATAAAGCAGAGATCCATAAAAAGCTGTGAAAGTAACGCTGGTTTGAATTTTAGGTGTTTTTCTTTCTAAATTTTAATAAATTACTGTAGTGTAAATTGTACAAAATGTCCAGTTTCTGTCCATCTCATCACATCTCCGCAGAGAGAAATCACCACAGATGAACACACACACACACACACACACACACACATTCATGGCGTCTCCTCAGCAGGTTTGGGCGGCCGGCCGCCTGTTGGAGGAGGGCAGACGGACGCTGACGCAGAGGCAGAATGTGTCAGCACAATATGGCCAACAGTCCTCGCAGCGTCGGCTCGGCTGCAGCTTCAAACGTCTCTCTAACCAAAAAGATCTGCAGGAATCCTGCGTTTTAAAAACCTCACAGAGCGTCACGGTGTTCGTGTTTATCTGCATGTCGACACAGTGTTTATATTTTCACATAATATCTCAATTCAATATCAAATATCCTTAAATATCCTTTAAAAAAAAAAGAGTGTTTCATAAAGAAATGAATGAGGAGAATCCAAACTGACCGAGCCGAGTAAAACATTTTATCACCATGACAACACTTCAGTAAAAACAGTAAAATTTAGAAAGAAAACCTCAAATTCAAACCAGTGTTACTTTTACAGCTTTTTATGGATCTCTCTTTCTATTAAGAAAATATTATATATTTTAGTAATTAACCACGATTTAATGGGCTTTATGAGTTTAAATAGTCGCCCAAAATGCAACTTTTATCAGAGAAAGAAACTGTAAAAACAGGCATTATCGTCGGAGTTTGAACTTTCCGACAGTCCTTGAACGTATCACAGGTTATGAATATTTCTAATATAAAAAGTGACCAAAGTGAAACTTAAACTGTGTCTGTTAGTGTCAGAGTCTCTTTCTTCTTCATGTGTCCTTTAAAATCAAACCAGATCCTGTTAGAAACATTAAATTCTGCTCCTCAGAGACTCTGTGAAGCCAGGATTGATTCTGTTTACACAGAGCCCAGAGGAGAGGACAGGAGAGGCTGCAGACAGGACAATAGTTCAATATGTAAAATAAGTGGAGAACCAATTAATAATACAGACTATAAGTTGTATTATTAATCGCACTAACTGAAGGTGGTAAAATATTTTCCTTGTATGAAGCAAAATGAAATGAAAATACTTCAAAATAAATACAGTACTTGAGAAAATGTGCTTTATGAAATGTTATTTCCAGTTTAATAACCCAGTGTGACGCCTTGTTTTGCTGTTTCTTTGTGTTAATCTGCTCAGACGAGTTGCAGTGTGTGTGTGTGTGCGTGTGTGTGTGTGTGTGTTACCTGCAGAGGGTTCTTGGTGCTGATGGCGAGGACCTGGTACTTGAAGTAGCAGAGCTCGCAGCTCCAGGATCCTCTCTCGCTGATCCAGCGGATGAGGCAGGGCTGGTGAGTGCAGCGCACGGAGCCGTCACAGCGGCACGGACTCAGCAGCTCCCCCTGCAGGACACACGGGGAAACACAGGAAACACGTTAGAACGGCCCTGAGGGGGGTTATTTATCAATCTGCAGGTAAATACACAAACAGATCGATCACACTTTCCTAATTCTCTGTCATATATATAAATGTAATATAATATTAAAAGGTAAAGTGAGTTTGAACAAACCGCTCGCTCTGAAAAGCTGATTTTTCTTGAGAATGGGCCGACGGATTTATTTAAAAAAATGAATAATTTATAGATTATTTGACTCAGAAAATTCTGTTTTTTTTTGTTTTGTATCGGTTTATTTATGGTATTTTTTGCAGCTGTTTTTATGTAAATAATAAAACACGGTCAGTCAGTTAGTCACCTGTTTGCATTAATAGCTTCAGCCTTTTTTACACAATAATAATAATAATACATTTTATTTGTGTAGCGTTTTAAAAGGCACTCAAAGACACTTTACATTAAAAAGAAGTAAGAAAATTTTAAATAATATAATTTTAATGCAGGAAATCAGCGTGATTTAGAAATGATGTTATGCTACTTATATTTATTCCTATATTCTTTATTTTCTGTTATTATTTAAATAATTGGCTGACAGTGTAACTCATTGTTTGCATGATGCTTAATCATTTTAAAAACATTTTCTGGTATAAACCTAAATAAATACAAGCCTGAACCTGAAAATGAGCATCGAATAATAGATTTAATTACAGGCAGACTTCATGCAACAAAGGGTGAAATATCCCAAAAATCCGAAAAATGAAAGAAAAAGAGAAACGACATAATTTTCTATGAGTATTTAAATGTTTTATGCACAATAAACATGTAACTTTGTGTTCTGTAACGTAAAAAAGCAGGAAATGATGGTTTCAGTAACAGACTCGGTGATCATCAGGGTTGGTAATTAGCTTTTTGTCCAGCTGTCCAAATCTTAGCGACCACCAACACATTACCATTGTTTGTTTCTTTTGGCGGCTGAGAGACATTTTACCAGATATTTTACCAGCATTTGGCAGGTGGGTGGTGCTAATTTTCAACCCTGTTCACTTTCTCTACAAATATGAACAAATCTGTGGTGCTGAACTGGTTTTTATTGGCTCATTTTGCAAAATATATTTAATTTAAAAGCAGATAAAATCACTAAAAAGATCTTGTGGTTTACACATCCTGGCAGAAAGTGTAAGTTGTGCAACATTATTTAAAGAAATCACACAAAATGCTTTAAATATATATTAAATGGGATTGAAATGAAATTAAATGGCTTCTTCTGACACTTTTCTGTCAGGATTTGACATTTAAGAGCACAGCTCTTTACTGTGTTTGCCACGTTGGTGTTTCACTCGTGCATTTTGGCAAAATGCTCCTTTAGTTTTATCAACATTTGTTAAAAGGAAAATACCTGAGAATCTTAATTTAGAAAATCTAAAATCTTCTGGTGCTACAGAGACAAATTGTACACGACAGACTAGTGAAAAATCTGTTTTCTGGTGCAGATCATTACAAAAACAGATTGTAAATTTAAAAAAAAAACTTGCATTTAAATATTTTTTTTCCAAATTGTGCAGCCCTGCATGACATTTTTATCTCTTTTTCATATAATATATATATATATATATATCAGAATCAGAATCAGAATCAGAAATAGGTTTATTGCCAGGTATCGTTCAAACAATACAAGGAATTTGTTTTGGTGGGATTGGTGCAAAAACACAAACATTCAGAAATACTAATAATAATAATAAATA
>CAFUXE010000566.1:291802-303327 GCA_903364295.1 Serranus cabrilla | reverse complement strand
GGCTTCAAATGTGACGGCGTGTTTGTCCTCAAACGTCAGCGAAGTTCTCACTTAATAAAAGCTAAAGGAGCCGAGCCTCAGGTCTGAATAAAGCTTTTTAAACAGCGGTGTGATATAGGAGCAGGAAGGTAAAGAAGAGACAGAAACTCTGCGTGAACTCAGCGCTGACTGACATCTCACACATCAAACACGCAGACTGACTGTCAGCGAGGTGCAGAGTTCACTACAGTACTGGGTTTTAAAAAGCACCGACTGTTTGTAAAGTATAACTCACATGTCTGCTGTTAGCTTAGCTTAGCATAAAGACTGGGAACAGAGGGAAACTGCTAGCGTGGCTCCGTACCAGCACCTCTACAAATAAACGTTTCTGTACGTCTGTTTTCTGACTAAACATCTCGTAATAAAAGTTATGACGCCGTGACAACAGAGCAGCTTGGAAAATATCATTTTTTGAGGTGCAAAACCATGAAAACAGGATGCTTCAAATTCAAAAAGACTTCAACAAATAAAGGAGTTATTGAAAATCAGGGTTTTATGAATAACCTGGTCACTAGAATAAATGTTGGTATTGTATGTTTCTGCAGATATCTATGTTTTTAACTACAAAAATACGTTAAATATGAACGTTTGAACCACTGCAACCTGTTCTCTCACACTGTTACTGAGACACAACCTGATCTCACAAAATGACATGAAATGAACACGTTTCTTTTAAACCGAAGTACGTAAAACGTGAGAAAAATATGAGCCGGATACGAGCCACGTTAACAATGTGAAGCCTGTGAATCATGGACTTTATATTGCAGTTTCACTTTAGAATCACATGTTGAATAAAAATGTTTCTGAATGGAATATTAATAATAATATGAATCCACCTTTTATCGCAGAAAGAAACTGTAAAAACAGGCATTATGGTCGGAAGCTGAACTTTCCGACAGTCCTTGAACGGATCATAAGTTACGAAGGTTTCTGTTCGACAAAGTGACCAAAACGAAGCTTGAAATTTTGACATTTATGTCAGAATCATTTTATTCTACGTCTCATTTAAAACATCACCAAAAACAAACAGTTTTGGAAAAACCAGATCCTGTTAAAAAATCGGAATAATAAAGTGGGATCAGGCTCAATCGATAGTTTAATAAAGTGGCTCTGCACATGATTTACAAGCTCAATAAAGTGATTTTTTTCTTTGTAGTGCAGTTAAAATCGACTTAAATACAAAGCAGATTAAAACCTATTTTGCTAATAAAAACACTTACAGACTTTCACTTACAGACGGTTTCTCAGGACACATTTACAGACTTTACGCTCCAGAGGGCCGACAAATAACGCTTCATATATCTCTCTTTTTTCCTGTCCGTCTGCACTCTGTCCGTCCCCCATCTGGCTCGTTTGACCTTCCCACTTACAATAAAAGACATCGAGTGTCCTGCTGCATAAAAGATTGGGTTTGGCAGATGAGCCACATGCCACTCATAAACTTTAAAATAACTTGCCTGCTGACATTATAAAGATAACGCGGAGAAGGTCAGAAGTATATGAGAAACTAAATAAAAACCATATGAAAGCAAACATTTCTAAAATGTCAAGCTGTCGTTGGGAAGCGTGTGTGTGTGTGTGTGTGTGAGGAAACATTTCCTGGCTCGTATGAGGACGTTAATGTCACGATCAACCAGAACAAAATACAAACAAAGACCTTTCGGAGCCGTGACTATGATTTTAAAGCTCCACCTCAAACAGAAGCAGGAAATGTGATGATTTTGTCTAAATTTACGTCTCAACTGAAGTGAAAAATCAAGAGCTGCGTTTTCTGGAGCTGCTCCTTTAATGATGAACAAGAGACGCCAGATTCTCTCTGCACACGGGTCCAATTATCCAAATCAAGTCGTTTCTTTGTAACCGCTCGTGTTATTTACGTTCACAGTCCTTCAAAGTTCCTCCTGAATTCTTCCCAAAAACACGTTCAGGATCTAAACTCCGAGGCAGCGCCGTTTGATGTTCACGAGTATCGATCGAGCCGCCGCACATCACAGGATGTACATTTAGTTTCGGGAAACCAGAGTGAAGGTGTGAGATGTTTTTGATGTACTGAACATTATATTTGCTTTTAGGTGAAACTTTGGATCTACAAAAACAACCTGCAGCAAAATGAAACCTTGTTTTCAGCTTCGTGCAGTAAAACAAAGAGAGAGAACGGTAAAAAATGACCAGAATCACAGCTGAATCTTAAACCCTTTAGTGTTGATAGGATGGGGAAGTCAGCTCATCAGCAGATTAATGAGTGAAGCTGTGACTATATAATCATCTAACTGAAGGGAGAGGAGCATTTTAAGGCAACATTCCTTTAAGTTTCAGGTCATAAAGTCAATGTTTTACATTGTAAATCTCCTGTGAGCTGGTTAGATCTAGATAAGGACACAGAGCTATTCCAGGGCCAACACACATCTGCATAAACACCATTAACTCTGTAATGAAAGTGTAACATCAGGTGAGCAGCTCTGGTTGGCTGCTGGGTCAAAGTCCAACCTATTGTCGGGGGTTTGTCCAAAACTCAGAAGAAAAACTGTGAAAGAGAAATTGTTCTTCACTCTGTGTTGTGCTCTGGCCTGGTCACTGCAGAGTCCAGCTGCTCATCACATCTGGGTTTTATTCTTTAATAAATGGTCAACTTTACTCAGTTGGTTTGAGTTTTTGTAAAAGCAGAGTATAGATTAAAGATCCAGCAGAGCAGGGAGGCTTTAAGGGCCTCGGCTCCAACAGTGTTCAACTTTTTGCCCTTTTTTTCTGTCTGACTGGCAGTTTGAAGGCTTCGGACAATGTTGGTGTCAACTGAAACTAGAAGGAATCCATCGTTCATGTACAGATATCTTGTCAGGAAAGAGGAAAATCTAGGCTACATTTTAGAAAGGGGAGTACTAACATTTTAAAAGGGGTCCCTTGACCTCTGACCTCAAGATATCTGACTCAAAATGGGCTCAGAGGGAACTCACAAGTCTCCTCTTTACAGACTCCATGCAGGCAGATACCACAAAGTGTTTCTAATGCAGGTAAATGAGAGATTTTGGCCAATTGTGTGTGAATCTTTGTGCATCCTGGGGCCCTAAAGAAGGTTTCTCAGCAGTTAAGAGAACAGAAATGCTCTCCATCCAATCGCCAAAATACAGAAATTTCCAAAATGTCTAAAGTCCTTGAATCCAGCATGGATTTGTCCGTGTTTGTCCAGGACTTTCTCCCCATTTCCATCCATTCTCTACTTTAAAAAAAAGGCTAAATTCGGCACCAAATGTGTGTAAAAATGGCATCAACTGCAACAGCTGAGCACGGAAATAGCAGAGTATAATTCACCAAGCCCTTATACACTTTAATACTTTAAATGTATTGATTAGTAATTAATAAGACAGATTTATAAGCAGAACAACTTGACTCACAGTGAGGAGCCGCATCTTAAATTAATCCTCAGATCTTCAGCTTTCATGTGATGTACACCACTTCCTGCTACCTCCCCACAAAACTCCACTGACCACAGTCCAGGATTCAAATGGGGCCGAACACTAAAGGGTTAAAAATAATCTGATAATAAAAGTTTTATGTTAATCCTGGGAGGCAAATAAAAAAAAAGGCTGTGAAACCGAACTGAATCAAATCAAGTCGATCAAATCCAAACTGCAGTTAACTGAAGAAAAACAGGAGGAAATGCACAAACACACACACACACACACACACACGCACCCGCCCACGCACACGCACACGCACACACATTTATAAATATATTTGTGTAATGTGACTTTTGTATTTGCAGTTTCTCCCATTTGAGAGTCAATTTCTGCACCTGAAGGCAGCAAACGGAGCAAAACACACAGAACAACACGTGAAAGGTCACACGAACTAAAACTAGAACATGAAGAGTTTCACTGTTTCAACAAAACGTGAAGTCGACTGTGAAGAAACATCACTTTTCACCCCCGCGTTATTTTTAAAGGATGAGTTTTACTGTATTTTAAGCTGTTGTCAACAAACCCTACGGAAACCAACTAAAGATCTCCCTGAAGACTTACAAAAATATATTTATATGTTTATATATATACAAACGTTACTCAAACAGTGAGAAAAGGTGCATTTATTCTGTAGGTATATAAAAGAAACCAGCAGGGGCAGCTGATTTGTTGTGGTGGCGTCCTCTAGTGGCCACAGTGGTTATGACGGGAGCAAAGCAGGACGTGAGAAAACAAACACAGGAGCTTTATTTCCTCATTTAGAAAACGTAAACATGTCGGATTATCTGGAGGACTTGTTGCTTTGAATGCAAATATCTTCTTCCATTACTGATTCAGTGCAGCAGCAAATTATAAAAAGGCTCGAACACGCCGTCATTTTACTGTTTCACCCTCTAAACCCACCAAACCGGGATGGAAAGCATGTTTTCTGTAAGAGAACGTCAAAAATACGCCATTTATCATCGAAAGAAACTGTAAAAAGAGGCAATATAGTCTGAATTTGAACTTTCCAACAGTCCTTGAACGTATCATTATATAGTGATATTCTCAATACTTAAAATCTCTTTCTTCTACTATTGTCGTTTAGAATAAAGCGTTCTGCACTAACCAGATCAAATAGGATATTATATATATTGTATAAGATATTAACAGAAAATCTGTTTACAGAGAGCTGAGAGGAGCGGACAGGAGACACTGCAAACATGACAATATTGAAAATATGTATTTTTTTCAATATTCATGACACTTGTGGGCACAGTGTTGTATATATAAATTCCAATTTATTCAGATTTTTTAATTTATCAGAAATTTAACTTGCGTTTCTTCTTTTTTCTGGTTTCTGTCGTTCTAACGGTGTTATTCTGTTTGAGTTGTTCCTGATTGTGCTGATTCCACAGAGCTGCAGGACTTTTGTATTTTATATATATTTTATATATTGCTGTGAAATACGAGGACAAAGAGAGGAAAATGTACAAAGAGACAAAAAAGCCCTGAAACGTCTCGTTGGGGTTCAGAGGGTTCATCAGTCGACTCTAAATTGCAGCAGATTGGCTCAGATAAATAAGATAAATCAGGTTTTGATACACACACGATACTTCATTCTAGACTTTCCTCCACCCAAAAACGTGGTTTCTACTGCAGCTCATTACCTCCAATATTTACGTTTTTTGTTCGTTGGCGCCCTCTAGTGGCCGCAGTCATTATGACAGAAGAAAAAGTGGAAGTGAGGATGTGTAGTAAAAAGAACGACGTGTCCACTGGTAGACTTTGAAGCCACTTTTTAAAAGTAGCAATATGATGTTATATGTCACATTTTACTTCACTATTGTAACGACCTCCCTCTAAAGTCCTGACTGAACATTTTCTGTTTGATTCCAAGTAAAACCAGAAATAAGGTCAAATATATTTAGTATAAAATACAGAACTAGATGTTCTCCTCGTTTCACCTCTGATATGTTAGAATTGTAACCAACATTTAAAATTATTCTGATTTCATCTTGTTGTTTTTTGTGTTTTTGGGTCAGTTAAAGAGAAAAGATATTGATCAGGTCATACAGGTGACGTTCTGGTAAACATTTCTTTCGACGAATATACAGCCAAACATCTTTTTCCGAAGTTTTGTGGCTCATCTTAACCAAACTGTGACCATTTCACAACCTTCACCACGTTTAAACCCGTGACGACAGTAACGACTCGTCGTATTTGTGTGGGAACAAACAGCCCATGTGGTCGTATCGTTGTGAGGATTTCTTTTGGTCTTTTCATTGGATTTGTTGACGAAATGAAACACAAACTCATTTCCTTTAAGGTCCACAGGCTGCTCGGCTCTGTTCCTGCTCGGATGATCCGGCGTGGGTTTGTCCCCCCGAGGCCACTGCACTGAGCATGAAGGTGTTAATTTGGTGTGTCACTTCTATGACTAAGAAAGTGGTCTTCCTCTTCAGCTGTAACCTTTAGACAAAAAAAATAAAAAAGCGGCGTGGAAGTGCCCCCTGAGCTGCAGACTGTGTGTCACTGTGGAAACACGCTGTTGGGCTCTGCAAGTGAAAAGGGCAGGAAGGGGTGATCACCTCCTCCTCCTCCTCCTCCTCCTCCTCATGCAGACCCAACGCGGCCACAGGCTCCTGTGAATCCACACCTACTGTATGTCACACTCTGACGCCTTTGACAGACAGTTAATAAGGATTCATCCTCGGCGCGGCCCACAGAGCGAGGTGATTATGTCTGTAGGTAATTGGCCCGCTGACAGCGACATGATCCCGGCCCCTGTTGTGACCTGCTTGAATAATGAAATAACAATAAAATGGCAAACGTGAGCTCCCCCCACGCTGCACCCGCCGAGGTTTGAGGCTCTCCGAGCGCCGCGCAGCAGCAGAATAAGCTGATATCAGAGCTGATGTAGTAGTGTAGTCTCAGGGTTTTCCCTCGGCGCTTTGTTTGCTTGCTCTTTGTCTGAAGCTAAAAGAGGCAGCTCAGAGCCATGTTGCACGATGAGTCACCTTGCCGGAGAGCCCAAAGCCCAAAACATCAACCTTTTATTAAAGGAGGATCTTTGAGTGGGCAAGACAGCAACCTGGGGTTGATCCCTGTCTGTAACATCAAACGCTCTCCAGAAACAAGCCGAGCTGATCTCAGGCCTGTGGCTCCCCAGTTTACTATGTCTCACAATGGAAACTCTGAGGCAGATGTCATAAATTAACACATGGGCTGTAATAACACTATACGCCTATCTTAGAGAAGTGACTAAATGGTAATATCCATCTGTGCTCCTACAGGATTTACAGTGTTTCTAATTATCTCAGGCTTCAGTACCTGCTGAGCAGGCGGCGCAGGTTTCTGCACATCTGGTGAGATCGACATTTGGCCACAGACCAAAGAGATGCACGACTTATTGTTTTGTTTGGGGCTCCGGGAAGAAAGAATCCAAGGCAGGAACAGGGGAGGGAAAAAAAGGATGACAAATCCATTTAACTTGTCATTTATCGTCACAGTCGACACCGTCGTCTGGCCGGGAACAGCGATCGTCACGGGATCAATAGTTGATCATCCTGTTCTGTGACACATGCGGACGAGGGGGGACAGTTGATTTACATTTACAAAATGATTGTGACTCATGCATATTCAGTCCCTCTCACTCTATTTGTCATCCTGCAGACCTAATTGGCTAACTTTCTTTGTTGCTATGCTGGCCGGATTTCAGATGTGTGGGAACTGCTGCCTCTCCGCCGCTGATTAGCTTAGCTATGAAAACAGTGTTATTTAGACAAACACATCGCTGAGCAATCATCAGGAAAAAGGGCAATATTTGCGTCTAAATCCAGGGTTTACAGACAGAGGGAGGCAAAGCTGTGCACATCCAAAGCCCTACGAGGCAAATTTGTTGTTTTTTTTGTTGTTTTTTGGGGCTATTTAAATCAAACTCATTTGACTATTTCACATGATTACAGTCTTGGCTTCACCCTGGATTGTTTTTTCAAAGGAGGTATTTGAGAGGGAGGTGGGTGGAGAGAGAGAGAGAGAGAGAGAGAGAGAGAGAGAGAGAGAGATGTAGGACAGGATGGTTGTAGTAGCTCCACTGAATCAGAAACCCTTTGTGATTTGCTGCAAAAATCAAAATGGCAGATTACACTAAAAAACTGTTTTAAAACCCCTGAAATAAAAAGGCTGCATGCGAGGTGGAACAGCACAGACACAAACAGGACGGGGCTGCATGTCTACCTGCTCGGGGCCTTGGAAACAGATCCGGCACTGGGGGGTCCGCAGGCTGCTGGCGGTGCTGGCCAGAGACACGGCGTCCAGGCCCACTTGCAGCTTGGGCTCCTTGTCCTCGAAGGCCAGGCTCCGGGGCCGCGGGTCGCTGCCGTAGTACTCCTCCTCGTCATCCCGGGAATGGCAGTCGACGAAAGGCGGCCAACCGCAGCCGCCCATCCCCAGACCTCGCATGGTGGTGGACCGTCTATCTGAGTCTGAGCCGGACTGTCTCGAATCGGATCGCATAAACACCAGGACTTTCAGTTCATTAAAAAACATGCGGATCCGATACTTGAACATGTTTGGCTACATAAAGAATCCGCCAGACTGAAATAAATGTTTCCCCTCTATTATTAATAATATTATTCATACACCCTATATGTTCATTCTCAGTGTAGTATTTTATATTAATACCACATTTCATTGGGAATCCAGAGGAATAAAGGCTCTCGCCCCACTGATGGCATGTGTGTCTAAGCCAATGCGGATGAAAGATTTTCCCTTTCAGCTGGCCGACACACTCTTTCAATATTCATTACTCAAACAACTCGCTGCTGTCTATAGATGCATCTTCCACCGCACCCCGGACACAGAAACAACAGAAAACAACAACACTACAGCGTGCACGGCTTCTGCTTTCCACCACCGTCCATCTTTCCTCCAAAGACACCTTTTTTCAGATGCACTGCTGGGCTGCTTGCAGCAGAAAATAGCCTACATGTTTTGCTACCCAAAGCAGAAGACTGCGAGAGAGTGGACGAGAGGCAGAGAGAGCAGCACACAGGCAGGAAACAGAAGATGGGATGTAAAATACAACGACCTGCCATCCACACAGTCACATCTGGGACTCTCGTCAAGAATCATAATCCAAAAAAGAAAATGAGATGAAATGGAAGTTGGATTTGATGATTATTATATTTCTGAATATATATATTTTGTCCCTCACTGTAGCATCCCAAGCGTCAGATCATGGTCCATTTTTTTCTCCCCCCTCTCTCTCTATTTCATCTCCTCTCTGTAAAGCCTCTGGTTGATCCACGGAGAATCCGAGCCATTCACCCCGACAATCCACGTCGAGATCAAAAACACAATCCTGTTCATTTCTCTCCCTTTCCTTTTTTTTCACGAGCCTCGCTGGAAACACGGCAGCACAGAAAAAACAGCAGAAAGCCCCATGTTTCCCATCCTCGCCTCGATGTCCATCAGCATTTCATTGCGAGCCCCCCCAAAAAAATACGGTCAGAGAAAAAGAAAGAAAGAGGCAGAATAAAAAAAAGGCACCCTGCGATTTTTCTGCTGGGAGAAAGAAGCGGAGCCGCATGGAGATGTCTTCGCATCCGAGAGCAATTACACAGCAGTAATGGCATTGATTATTGGATCAGATAGATGGTGGTGATGATACTGCTGGCGCTGATTTTCCTCCTCGAAATGGTCGGCTTGGAGATTGAACCAACGCAGCAGCTACTTCCGGAACAGGGAGAAGAAGAAGAAGAAGAAGAAGAAAAGAGAAAAAAAAACCTGTCATCCTGTAAACAACTCGGGTTTTTCTCTGTTCCCGTCGCTGGGTGCTGTGCTCCCCCAGTGCTCCCAGCAGCTCCGGCTGCTTTATTATTGACCAGCCGCCGCTGTCCAGGGTGCTGATCTGCGCTGCTGACGTGTCCGCTGCGGCCACATGAACCGGGAGCCCGCGAAGTACGAACCGAGTAGGGGCGACCGGGGCCAAGTGCAACTTCTTACATGTTCCTTCATTATTCATAAGATGCGGTTTCATGCACACGTTATTTCACTCACAGATATATAATCACAGGCGTATAGATATCAGTGTATATGCCGTCTGATATTTCCATTATGAAATCTATTTTTACACGATATATAAAGCAGAAAATGTTGCTAAGCAGGATTTAGAAATGGAGTTAGATATTATTATTATTTTTTAATAGTAGCCAATTGACTGAAACTGAATAGTAATAATGTTTATTCAGCTATCTATTTTATTCCCAATTATTCTCTATTTTCTCAGTTATTTATAAAATTGGCTGTAATACATGTTTTGTATAATGTATGATAATTTAGAATATTATTTAATTAAGTTTTATTTTGAGAAAGTAGCTCCCTGGGTATGTTTGCAGAGAGGTAAAAAATAAATAATCAGGGCACAATCCACATAAAAAAGGTTTATTTTTATTCCAGCTCAAAAAAATTACAATTTCAGCCACCATATTGGTTATTTAATGAATTTTCCACCTCAAAAATAAGTATTACATTCTTGCTGGAACATGTTTAATTGTGTATTTTTTGTTTTTTTAAGTATTTATTGGTGATTTTCACGGCAGATAGTGCAGCTTTGCAGTTATTCTCCGGCTGCAGTCGAGCTGCAATACATTGTTTGGATAATTAATATAAAATAATATTTACTAAAGCTTTATGTTTGAGAAAGTAGCTCTGGGTATTTTTGGGTGGTGAAGTATCAGCGCACAATCCGCAAAAAGGTCTATTATCATAACATCAATTACTATTATTGGTTATCTGTGAATTGGAGATAAGGAATGTAAAGTGATTATTGAATATAAGTGACTGTGAAATCGATAATGATAGATATTAGTAACAATAACATATACAAGGCAACAAGACTGAACCCCAGACTGAACATCAAGAGCCAGAAATGATAAGTACTAAAATACTTGTTAACTAAGACTAAGAGAAAATCTTTTTAAAAGTAAGTGGAAGATTTATAACTGGATGAAGTGACAAAAACTTCAAAATACTGGATCTGTAAATTCTCTCCTTCTATAATGGACTTATGGCGATTTGGTTTATCTGAGTTCAGCGTTAAGATGTTGTCGTCATTTCATGTCATTTTGTGAGATCAGGTTAAATTAAACACACAGCAGCTTTTTGTTGTTGTTTTGCTAACAGACAAATTAACAAGGACGATCCTTCATTCCATACAAAGTCAATGGAGAGGGATGGTGGAGGCGGGGCTTAAACGCATTGGCTGTGATTGGCTCAGCAGATATCTCCTCCCATGGAAATATATCTGAACGGGCGAGTAACCAGACTTATATTCCAGAGCAAATAAAACAAGAGTTGGCAGATTTGACTGTCCACTCCTCAGCCGAGGCCCCGCCCCTTCCTGCGAGCTGACACTGACCCCACGCCGCTGGAGACCTATGCAGATTTACTGGGCCTGCTGACAGGAAGTGAACCAGAACCAGGACTGAGCGGGCAGATATTCAGAGCCTGCTGCAGTAAAATGAGACGTTTTCTAAAGGGAGTCTGGTGCTGGGAGGGGGTTCTACATAATGAGTACTTTTACTTCAGGTTTTTCTTGTGTTTTTACAGTGTAGTATTGCTACTTTTACTGCAGTAAAAGCTCTGAATTCTTGCTCCATCCCTGCCAATACCAATAAACATCACCAGTGCAGGTATTGGATTGGTTTCTGGTGTCAGCAGGGACCCTGAGGTGTCCACCAGACATTACTCAAGCCACAATGCAGAGACTGATACTGTCCCTGTAACACAGACAGCAGTACAACCAGAATCTATACACACAATACACAATACACAATACTCGCAGTGAAAGTTCAGCGGCGCTCGTCAGCGTGTCAGGTGTGTGAAGCTGTAAACAGCAGAGCAGCAAACTGTCTCAGAGCCGTTTATCAGCACGGCGAGACAAGGTAATTAGGGAAACATCAGAGACACAAGACCAGAGGTCACTTTAATCTGCAGTTTGCAGAGAAGAAGCTGCCTTATTGCCTCTCACACAAGCACACACACACA
>CAFUXE010000566.1:274264-284807 GCA_903364295.1 Serranus cabrilla | reverse complement strand
GTGTGTGTGTGTGTGTGTTGGATCTAGATGTGCAGGTTTCTACGTGTACCAGTGTGTTTGAAGCGGCTCCTGCGGCGTGTCGACGGTGGACTGACTATAGGAACGCACTCGGATTCGCTCGTGGGTCCTTTTGGTTCCTGTAGCGCACGGCGAGCCACACGCCCAGGATCTGTCAACACACACACAGAACATACATTAGTTATATATGCTGACTGTCTTTGTTTATGTCTTATAGTCCTCATTTCATTTTATACTATTGATTTTTATTTTATTATTCTAATCTATTTTTATTATCTTAATCTGTTCAACAACACCTGAACTTCCTCCAAAGGGATCAATACATATCTTATCATATAAAAGATATAATTATATTTATACACAGTAATTAGTGTGTAGGTGGTTAAAATTAATACTAAAAAACTTTTCTTTACAGACATGTAAACAAAGTTCGTCACTTTCTTTTTCTTTTCTGTAAATATTACCTGTTTGTGTGTTAATTTCTCATTTTTCTCTCTTTTTTTGCTTTATATGTTTGAAAGCAGAAAATATAATATAAATTTGAACCCCCGAACCTGCCGGCAGATTTTAAAGACACATTTTTTTTCATTAAAGAATCATATCAATCATATCGGCTGTTTATGAAGCAAACGCATCAGTCAGGAAATAAAATAACCAGATCTCAGCTTACAACAGGGATATTTCATTAGAATCTCTTCATTAAATTCTGCTCTCCTCAGTGCATCTGTGAAGCCACAAGTGACTTTATATTTGTCACATGACAAATATTCCCAGATCTTGGAATGAACTGCAGGTTGTTTACACAGAGCCGAGAGGAGAGGACAAGTAGAGGTTGTATAAATTGTAATGTATAGCATGTGGACGCCCCATTTTTCCTAAAATTGGTCAAACTTGTGGGCACTTGGAAAAAACTATGTTACATTTTCAAAGAAGTTGAACTTGTTTTTTCATGATTTCCAGAATCTGTGTTATACTGCACCACAGACATTATTGAATTATCTCGACTCAACAGAGGTGCAGGACTTCTACACTGCCGGGGAAATCAAGGTCACAGTGAGTAAAGTGTGACAGGAGCACATGACTCCGCTAACACACGGCACAACCAGAAACATGCGAGAGCTAATCAGTCACAGCAGCGTCCTCCTCTTTCTCTGCACTGAGCTGTTTATTCCCCTCTTAGCATTAAACATCACTTCATTCAGAGTCACTAAACTCTCACTAACAGCATCATCTCACTGTCTGCAAACTATTCCTCATGTGAAGCAGCTTACAGTCCAACAGAGTGGATGGTGTAACAGCATTAACCCTCTGAAACTTATGTTTTATTAAAAGATTGCCAAAAATTCACTGTTCATTGTAAAAAAAGAAACGGACACTAATAAAGAAATTTGAACTTTCTGGAAGTCTTTGAACAGATCATAAGTTACGAAAGTTACTGTTTGAAAAAGTGAACAAAACGAAGCTTCAGATTGTGATATTTCTGTCAGAGTCTCTTTCTTCTTCATGTGTCCTTTAAAATCAAACCAGATCCTGTTAGAAACTTTAAATTCTGCTCCTCAGAGACTCTGTGAAGCCAGGATTGATTCTGCTGAGACCAACAGTCACGTTTACACAGAGCCCAGAGGAGAGGACAGGAGAGGCTGTTTACACAGAGCCCAGAGGAGAGGACAGGAGAGGCTGCAGACATGGAAATACTTAAATATGATTACCATGTGGAGACATAATTTATGTCTTATAATATTCATGACACTTGTTTAGATAGGCACATATAAATGTAATTAAAAATTTTTTAAAGCAATAATTTATCCTTTTTCCTGGTTTCTGTCATTCTGTGTTATTCTGTCTGAGTTGTTCCTGATTGTGCTGATTCCACAGAGCTGCAGAACTCAGAGATTTATACACATTTTATATGTTGCAGTGAAACAAAAGGACACAGAGAGGAAGATGTAAAGAGAGTAAAAACCGTGTGCTGTATGAACTCTGAGACATTGATGGACGTTGATTAGGATAAACTTTGCTTGCCTGCATTCAAATCACTCCAGTTAGTGTTAAACTCAGCTCAGTGTCTCTTGTCTCGTCCTTCACAGACTTATTAGAGTGATTAAATGCGCGGACGGTTGGCTGATGGAGGCTCGCTGACCAGACACTCACCTCTGTGAAGCTGAAGAAAAGCCCGACGCCCCCGAGGATCTTCAGAGCCTCTGTTGCATGAGTCAGCATCATATCCCCGCAGGTGAAACAGCCAGTTTGCTTTTTGCATAACTGGAGTGAAAGACACAGAAAAAAGAAGCAGAGGCCTTTAGTCTTCTGCAGGATGAGTCAAGGGTCTGTCAGCTAAGCCTGTTCAGCTCTGAGAACTACAGAAAGTACTACTTTTAACTCATCCTGGTGAAGGGAAGTGCTTATGTGACTTTATTCAGCGGGCATATTGTGTAACAGGATATATACTGTGAAACTGAAATATTTTTGGAACATGCAGTTGAACATTTTATTTCCAGAATGCTACAGTGTGAATGAAACAGAAACGATATGGTTGCATAATGCAGCAACTCTCAAAAAAGGTTTTCTATTGGGAAATGCATTGTTTTCCTTGATGAAGCAGTGAATTAGTGATGATGGACTCACAGCAGGGCAGTTGTGGACGTCCTGTTCATACTGAGCGCTGACGTTCAGCAGCCCACAGCAGTTCAGCTGGCTCTCCAGGTCCATCTTAGTCTTATTTTCCAACATTCCCCAGGTGGAGTTCAGAAGTTTCTCCTGGAAAGACAAATAAACTGAGTTCTTACAGACAAATAAACCAGTTATTACGGTTTTTATGAATAAGATTCAGGCCCCCAGATTCAAGCTCCTAATCACAGGCTTGAATGTTTAATCATCGCATTGAAATTGTTACTGCAAATTCAACTGTGAGAAATCATGGGAATAAAAGCAGATTGGGACAGCATGGATACAGTAATAATAAAGGGCTCATTTATATACTAATCTATATTCTACCAAACGTTACCTTTCATTTTAATCATGGTTATTTAATGAATAATTACGAGAGTTATTGAGTTGATGAAACACCAGATTATGTAGAAAGTCAAGCTTTTTTAAAGGGGTTTATTCAAAATTCATGCGTGTTCCTAACCTTGAGAACATAATGATTTAAATTAAGCATTTTCACACCCTCAGGACTTTGTACTGACCCTGAATAACATGAGGCTTAATAATAAAATAAAACTTTGTTTTAATAGCCGTTAACATCGCCGTGGATGAACTAGAGTCTGCTCACCTGCTGCCCGCGGTTCATTGCCAAACAGGAACAGGAAACTCCAAACTGGAACAGGAAAACGATGAACAGAATGACCATGTACTGGGAGCAAAGGGTCAAAGAAACAACAATGGACACACACGGCAAAACACATTTGAAAACAGCTGCAGCTGAGGGGAAAGGATACGAAGAACAGCATGACTTGGTGGTGGTGTATCGCTCCGATGAGTCCCACGATGGCGATGAGCAGCAGGAAGACGCCCACCGCGATGACGCCTCCGATGATGTGGATGCTCGACACGAGGCCGAAGCCCTTCCCCCATGCTGCCACTCCGATCAGCAGCAGCCCCACCAGCTGAAGGGAGCAGAGCAAAGGGAAGTTAACCAGAGTCAGCTGAGGCCAGACGGCGCGCGTCCCGTGGTCACGGTGCAGAGTTTTCATCACAACAAACAGCAGTTCAGCCTCACTTGGTTCAAGTTAAAGTGTTGAATGATGCAGGTAGAGCAGCAACAGCAAGAGAAGGAACAATTCTGCACGCGGCCCTGGGTCATAAGACGGCTAAATAACCACTTTTTACTGCTTTAAATCATCTGAAACAAATTAAAAGCATGTGACAGCTTGTTACGTTTAGTTTCTTCAATTGATTATTCTTCGTACAGTTTGTACAGTCTTGCTTATTTTCTGCAATATTAAAGCTTAAATAACAATCCAGTCTCTTCACCTTTTACGGGAGCTGACAGAACATTACAGCCAATTATCTCCTTGTTTCTCATGTGTTTTTCCCTCACTGCTCTGATTTTACACAGCAACTACAGCATCACACTGGTGACAGTCACCGTGACTCATCCGTCAACACGATTGGTGGCACACGTTCCAAAGTTTCTGAACTGGGCGAGTCGTATCTCAAGTGTTTCTTTCAGCAGCGAAGCAACTGCGTGTCACAACACAAGGCAAACAAATGCAAAGCTACCTTTAATCCCTCGTCTCACACACGCTGCCTCCCGTCACAACCGAGACAGCAGGTTAGAGGGAGACGAACGCAAACAAGATTTCAATACGTGACATGAAAAACTTGATATGTTAGTCATGGCTAACGAATGTAAATATTACACACAAACAGAAGCGTTACTCTTCACTTCAGTTATAAGCTTATAAAATAACTGCAATGCAGCATGACAACATTTAGACTTAATTAATTCCAGCAGCAAGAAACTGAGAGAAAAGCATCACAGCACAGTGGAGCTGCAGCGAACATTTATTTGAAAAACTGATCAACTAATCAATTAATCGCTTGGTCTATAATATATCAGAAAAGATGGAAAATGCACTCTTATTTCCTCAATAGAGTCAAACTGATTAATCCGTCTGCATCAACTTGTTGGTTTTCCAAAACATGTTAATATTATTTTCTTTAACAGAACCAATAATGCAGGAAATGATGCTGGAGATAACTTAAAAACTGTGTTAGCCATTTATTGACATGTCCAGCTAATGCAGACAAAGTTTATTTAGCATTTTATTGTATTTATTCTCTATTTTGCCAGTTTACTTTTCTATAATATCTCCCATTGTTAAATATTCACTGGTGTTAGTTTTACTCCTTACTCATGATACACTTTATATTTATTGGTCTTATTGTTTTTATTGCTTATTACTCTAATGCATGCATGTGTATTGTATCTGTATGTAGTAGAGTTGTTGTTTTTTAGATGGGATCAATAAAGTTATGAGATATGGAATAATTGCATGTATATGTTTAATTTATCTTGCCTTAAAAATGGGTTTTATTGTTTGGATTTTATTTCATTTAAATTTTTTCATGCAAGCATTTCCAATGGGATACATACATTTATATGTTATTTTACTGCATAATATAAACGGACATGGCAGGCCAGTTAAACATTAAAGTACCGCTGCCCACTGGAACACATCATCCAAACATACTGAGCTCATGGCAGAGGAGGAGCAAAACAACTCATGTTAACAACAGGATGAAGACAGCAGCATTGTGTAATGACACACTGATATGATGCAACAGTCCTGTGATGAATCAGACCCGACTGTCTGTTTTTGATGGGACGACTACTTGTTTGTAAAGTAGATTCAGGTATATTTTGAAGTTGTACCAACCTTATTGTTTCTTTAATTTGTAGGGGAACAAAACACACTAAACACAAACACTGCCCACCTGCTATATAAGTTTCAGACACCCTCCAACACTGTAACAGTACCACTTATACCGTTATTCGTTATTTTATCCTTATTTAATCCTCATTTTTTGCCAAAACTGCCTAGAATACTTTGCTGTATTTCCTATAAAATGTCTATCAAAGGTAATAAAGGAAGAGTAGCAATCCAAATGTCGTTGTGTACTAGCACACAATGAGAATAAAGGCTTCTACTCTACTATTGTAACAATTAAGAATCCACAGACCATGGCCTTATTATTCACCATGAAGTCTAACACAATGTTTAGTATCTGAAAATGTCATCTTACCTTCGAGACTTTTGTTCTAGATTTAATCAGCACAAGAAGTTCACGATGAGTTCACGTTTGCTGAGCTGAAGCCAACATGTTGACTATCACATCTCACATGACTGACACAAAACCACACACACGAGCTGATTAAATCTTGTTTTGACAGGTTTGGGTGTCCGATAAGGACAGAGGGAGTGGGAGATAAGCCATCTACAGACACGAATCTCACATCTTTGGGGTCAGCTGGCCTCCCAGCTAACGGTAGCTGCTATGCACATAATGGCGCTAGCTAACAGGCTAGCTTTCTATATTTCTATCTAGTTGGTCCACGAATGTCTAACTTGTATTACACGTAATGAAAAGAAATCCATTCATACCATTTGTCGGCTGCGAAATAAAAACAGAGGAGTGTGAAACAAAGGGTGAAATCAGTTCATCTTTCAGAGCCGTCAGTTCATTCAGAAGCTAGGTAGGCTAAGCTAACGTGGCTAGCTCAAAGTTAGCATGATGATCCATTTTGTTCACTCACCATGTAAACCACATTCAGGGAACAAAGCGCATTTTTGGAGCAGGTGAAACCGCCACAGACCATATTCGAAGAACCTCTATCGGCCGACGGGAACGACTTAAAATGAAAACAGCGTGAGTGTGTTCAGGCTCTCCGGGGCGCTAACGGCTGGACACTAATGTTTTCGGTCAGCGGAGAGGGCGTGACCGATGACGTCAGCGCCGCATGTGACGTAAGCGTGTCAACCGTCATTGTCTTATAAAAAAAGATATTCAACAATAAGCGTCTGAACCACAAGCATGTTACCCACTGTAACACATATGATATATATACATCAACACGTCCTGCAGCTCTGTGGAATCAGCACAATCATGGCGAGAAGTGGGAACAACTCAAACACGTCTTACAACCTCTCCCCTCGGCTCTGTGTAAACAGATGATCTGTAAATATTTGTCACGTTCATCTCAGCAGAAGCAGTCGTGGCTTCACAGTGTTGGTGAGGAGCAGAATTTTTTGACAAAGACACAAGAATAACCACCATACTCCAAAACATGATCAGAACCAGACCACTAATGATCATGTAAATGGACTTATTAAACTTTAAGAATGTGCAAATATGTGTGAGTATTACCGAAAAGTGTCTCCTGTTCAAGTGTCTTTGCGGCTGACTTGTAAACTACAGAATCCTGCTCGTATGAATACGTGTTACACAGTTAAGATAAACTCAGGGAAACTTTGCGCTCTATCAGCAGGTGGAACAGCTTTCTATTATCAAAATGTACACACACGTCATCCTGCACCGTGAAGGTTAAACAACCAGGTGAGCTAACAGTGAGTGAAACTATAACTCACCTTCAGTTAAATATAATTAAAATAATAGATGCCATTAATAATCATTTACACTGAAAATGTAATACTCAACTCAAATTGAAAAAATAAATAAAATGTAGTTTATACTGATTAATTCTCCGTCAGGAAAATGTATGTTAATAATCTTCACTTCACAAGTAAAATTCAGTTTACAGTACAGAAATGGAAAAAATTTGTAAAAAATAAAAAATAAAAAGCGAAAATTACAGCCTAATGTTGTATAATTTGTAAATAATAATAACAGCTTAATTTGTGGAGCAAAAAAAAAAGAGCTTCACAGAAAGGAAAATTAAATAAAATACAAAAAATAAAAATAAAATACAAAGAAATGTAGATAATAATAAACAAATTAAAAACCAATAAAATCCTGAAAATAAATAAATAAATGAAAAAACAAAATTAATTTCTCTGAGAAATTATTTTTAAAAATTGGAATAAAATGGAATTTATATATAAACACTTTTCGAAGTGCCCACAAGTGTCACGAATATTGGAAAAAAAGATTTTGTCCCTACATATTTAAGTATTCGCATGTTTGCAGGCTCTCCTGTCCTCTCCTCTGGGCTCTGTGTAAACAGCCTCTCCTGTCCTCTCCTCTGGGCTCTGTGTAAACAGAATCAATCCTGGCTTCACAGAGTCTCTGAGGAGCAGAATTTAATGTTTCTAACAGGATCTGGTTTGATTTTAAAGGACACATGAAGAAGAAAGAGACTCTGACACTAATATGACAATGTTACGCTTTGTTTTGGTAACTTTTTCTAACAGAAACTTTTGTTGTTTCCATGATCTGTTCAAGGACTGTGAGAAAGTTCAGAACACTGAGTGATCTGAGTGTACTGGGAGGTGCAGGAGTTCAAATGAGAAAACTATGTACAGTATGAGTCAACTCCTGACCTTTTTAACAAAGAATATAAAAGAAAAACACCATTTTTATATCACCCTAAGCGCTGTTTTTTGCATTATATGCTCCTTAATAAAGTTTCCATTTCTTCGTATATTAGACATGTCTGTTATTTAGGCCAACATCTGCCAGATATTTGTAAATATGTCATCTTCTCTGTCTGAGAAAAGTGGATATTCCTCAGCAGAAACACACCAGTTGTGATTAGTTTCATTACAGTTATGTTTTTAGATTGCAGTTTCTATCCGAGCAGCAGCAGAGCGTGTTGTGTGAGACAAACGGCAGCCTCGGGCGCCTTTTCAGTGGCGTGGCCACCACAGCAGGCAGAGCTGCGTGTAGAGAAGAATATGGTTTGAAATAAGGAAGTGAATTCAGTTCAGTTTAAACCTGCAGAGGAAACTGAGACACACACTGTCGTGAGCCGACTTTTTGTGGTCTGGAGAGCGAGTGAGCGAGAGAGAGAGAGAGAGAGAGAGACTCTGCGCCGCCACGGACGCCGCCGCTTCTTTTTCTGCTGCTTCTGTGTCTCAAAAGTTCTTGTGAGGAACAAACAAGCCCTGGAGTTCAAATGGGCTGAAACGAGGCTCTTCAGCTTCAGTTTTTTACCAAAAGAAGATCCATGTGTGTCAGGATGAACAGCAACAGCAAGTCGGCGAGCTCCACTGCAATAAGAGCCGAGATCAAGAGGCACGAGTCGCTCCAGAGCGCCGTCAACAGACTCTACAAGCAGTTTGAACGAGTCTCGGAGCCGCAGCTGCGCTCGGGCCTCAAAGTTTTCCTCCACAGCATTCAAGGTGAGCTCGTCCTGCTTTAAGGCCGGTTTGTTTGTTGTGTTCAGGGAAGAAAAACAACACACCACCTGCACGCTTAATGCATGATCTGCCTCCAAGGCTGCTCTCTTTAATGCAAATCTTGCTAAATATTAAAAAGCTTGTGCAGACTTTGGTTCACGTCGAGTTTAGCGGCGGGGTGTGGGAGGACTCGATAGGTGATTTTATCTTCCTCTGAGCTTCCTGTCACTCGCTGCGTCTTTTTTAGGAGGAAGTTGATGTTCATTTTCACTTATATTTCACCCTGAGGTAAAAGAAATCAGCTCCTGCCGCGTGGAGCGTACTGTAGCGGCGTTTATCTGTCAGTCGGCCTCTGGACACGGCCAGCCAATGGCAGCCTCCCTCAGCAGCCATCCATCGCCATGGCAGCAGGATGGAACCTGCTGTGCGGCCTACTTCCTGTCTGCCAATCTGCAACTGCCCTCAAAGCCACTTCCTCTCAGACAAACAGGGCCTTTACATGATCACTTTTACATCATTTCCTCTTATCACTACTTCCCACCGTTTCTTGCTAATGTGACGCAACATGTTACGGAGTTTTTCTGCAGAAGGTGACGTCCAGGAGACTTCACATCCTTTACGATAACAAAAAATCAACTTCTACTTTAACCCTCTGAACCCCAACGAGCTGTTTCTTTTTACATTTTACTCACTGTAGCCTTGTATTTATCTGCAATATATGAAATATAAATACAAATATAAATCAGAAAAAAACATAAAATGCAAGTTAAATTGCTGATAATTAAAAAAAAATTGAATAAAATGGAATTGATATATACAAAATGTTTACAAGTGCCCTCAAGAGTCATGAATATTAGGAAAAAAGATTTTATTAAATTGTTACATTTTTAAAAATCCTTTTATTTGTGTTTAAAACTGCGACTGTGTTAGTTTAAGGTGTTAAAAGGGACGAAGGTCGTATTGGAAATCATTGGTACACAATCTGTATCAGATCAGTTAAATGAAGGAAAAACTACAATATCTCACCTCATTTAAATGTAGCAGAAGTGGAGAATAAAGTGTACTTCACGCTGCTGAGGGAGGTCAGACTGGGAGGAATCACCTTAAGCAATAACCAGCTCACCTTTTTATTTCATCCATTTATTCATTAGCTGTTTCACTCATTCTGCTGTTTGTGTGTGAAGTGAAGGTCAATCAGCCCCCCGACGGGTTTCGGGAGCTTTGAGGTCTTTTTAGGATCTGGCAGATCCCAACACACTCTGAGAAAAACCCATCCGCTCGGTGTTAAAACATTCAGCTGATTTTTTTGTGTATAATTAGGCTGCTGGAGTGAGGATCAAAGTGTGTGTATCCTCCACGGGGCCTGGATCTGTGTGTGTAGAGTTCACTGCTGCTAAAAAGAGAGCCACCTCTGTGTTTCTGGACTTAATGAGCGAGTGGTCGACTGACTGTGTGCCAGGGAGGGGGGGGGTGAAAAGGACGAGATGGAGAAAAGGAGCTAAATGAAGACATTTAAATGTGAATCTGTCTGGTGCTGCTCACTGCAGCATGGCAGCAGAGCGGGGGGGAGACAGAGAGGACAGCTCCCAGTGAAGGAGAAATGAAAAATCACCCAGCATGACCACTGCCCTTGGCCAGAGTCCATCTGACAGCAGCCGCCCATAGGTGTCAGTGTGTGTGTGTGTGTGTGGGCTTTGTCTCCATGCATGAGAGAGGAAAGA